>JALPQI010005543.1:0-64877 GCA_025490895.1 Thaumatotibia leucotreta
GCTTAGCAGTCAAATTACCGGCTCTGAAGTTAGATTGACGTCTCCAGGACTAAAGCGGGTGTTATACAGGGTGGTCCAAACCTTGACGTCAAAAAATTTTTTTTAGATTCCTCACATCATGAGCTATCAGAATATACCCCATGTATGTTAGCCGATTTTTTGTAGTTTTCGAGTTATGAATTTTTGAAATTTTTTTTTTGAGAAATTCTGGAATGAATAAATTTATTAATAAAAAAAAAAGTTTTGGGTTTTTCAACTAGTTTCTTTTTGTAAAAGTATTACTACAAATAAAGCATTTACTGACAAAAAAATTAGCGTCCTCACTTTGATACAAGTAGGATAAAAAAATACTGATACTAATGTACGTAAACAAAAAAATAAAACATACCCCAAGGAATTTTCGTATTCTAAAGACCGCCTTAGACCTTGAGCCTTCGTAAAAGCAAAAAAAGTGATACTTAATGATGAGGATTTTTCGGAGTAGTCGGTCAAATAAACTTAAAAAAAAGCTTCTAAATTGTTAATTTAAAAATAAAGTAAAATTTCGTCTGTTTTGTTGTTCTTATCAATAAACAAAGACAGAAAATACCACGAAAACTCAATTTGTGTAGTTATTCAAGTCATTTTTTACTACTTTAAAATTTTAAGCTTTTTTAAGTTTACTTGACCGACTACTCCGAAAAATCCTCATCATTAAGTATCACTTTTTTTTGCTTTTACGAAGGCTCAAGGTCTAGGGCGGTCTTTAGAATACGAAAATTCCTTGGGATATGTTTTATTTTTTTATTTACGTACATTAATGGTATTTTGAGGCATTTTTAGCGTAAAATTTTGAATTTATTATTTTTTATCCTACTTGTATCAAAGCGAGGACGCTAATTTTTTTGTCAGTAAATGCTTTATTTGTAGTAATACTTTTACAAAAAGAAACTAGTTAAAAAACCCAAAACTTTTTTTTTATTAATAAACTACTTAATTACTTAATTACTTAATGAGTCTGGCAACACTGCCGCAGTAAACATCAGCTCTATTTACTAAATTGAAATTAAATCGTTTAAGTTGTTATAATAGTGTAAGGACGTGATCTATAGAAAAGTACTAGTGTAATTGTGCACGGAAAGTGATCGTGGGTGTAAGTAACACCAAACAATAGAACTGTGAACAATTGAACATAATTTACGTACCCTGTAACATTGGAACATTGTACACTTTAAAGAGTAACCATGTGAATAGTGCACCTGTCGTAGTCAGTTCCTGAAGGACGAATAATAGAAAAAAGGACAAATGAATCAGTTTTTAAGTGCATTGTAAAAATTAAGGTAAAAAAACACGGTCGAAATCCGTTTGGATTACAAAGAAGCCGAGAGCATCACGACAAAAAAACGTAAGCGACGCGATTTTCATGGCGCTTACGACCATTCGACTAACGCAGTGCCTACTGATGTACGACTAAGCTCTAACCAGTATTTGCAACTGACAGCGGTCCAAATCGCACATTTCAAATCCTTCCTGATGCTTGCACCAAGGTCCAGGACTCGGTGTTGCCAATTTGTAAAGCTAAATTATTATTATTGACTTGAAATATTATTATATTACAATTATATCCGAAGATCGATTCCCACACTGGACAATTAATATTTTAAACTGAATACCTACTCGTATTTCCGGAACAATTTAATACATTTAATATATATATTTTGTGTCCCTGTGCCCGACCAATAAATACCACAATGGAATCAAAAAGTCGTGCCGTCCCATCACTTCTTAGGACAAGAAAAAAGAATCAGGAACAACGTTCGACTCCACCGCCAAGTGAAGATGAAAGTCAAAATATACATAAAAACTGCTTACTCCAAATGTCAGAAAATAATAAAGTCATATCTAAACTAAAAGAAGAAAATGATAGACTTAGGGAAGAAATTAGTATGATTAAGAATCCAGAGGATATTCTCAATGAAAACATATTACTCAAGCAATTACTCGAAGAAAAGGAGCAATATTGCTGTGAGTTAGAAAGTAGAATATCAAAAAATACAAACAATAGTTTCATTGGTAGCATTGAAAGTGACACTGAAATATTAACACCCCTCAAGACAAGAATGGAAAGAAAAGAAAAAGAAAATCTGAACTTAGTTTTAAGGATAGAAGGATTGGAAATTGAAAATAAAGAACTCTGTAACATGATAAAAGCAAACGATACCGAGAAGTCCGTAATTTTCTTACAGGAAAACTCAGACAAATTAACACAGTTAAAGAAAAACAACACTATATACAAGGAAAAAATTAAAAAGCTATCACAAAGGCTAAGTAAAATACTTTTAGATTACAATAAATTAAATGAAAAAATTAAACAACAAACATGGCAATCGGCTGCAATAAAAAAACTACAAAAATCTATGAACACGATGCAGGAAAATTTTAATAACATGCTGAATTCCGAAAGTAGATGTAATGCTGATGAGCAGGCCAATCCAAGTGATATAAGATCTAATCCATCAGCCGCTGTCTACAGTAACAGAGAGTTGCTTCAGAAGTCGCAGCTAAAAACCAACGACAAACCTAACCTACTGTTACTCTCCGATTTTCACGGGACAGAGATAGCATCAATGCTATCAAAAGTGCGTCGTCGCGACTACAACATTGCATCGGATGTAATTATCACTGGGACTTCGGATCGTGTTCTCAGCGAAGTTGCAAAAAAAACGGAATTCTTTACCAAAAAGGACTGCGTAGTACTCATGTGTGGTGGAAGTGACTTTAATATTAATTTCCCTGAAGAGACAGTCGAAATCTTTGTGCATGCTATTGAACAATTGTCACACACTAATGTCATCGTATGTAATATTCCTCTCAGTATTAGTGAAAACTCCAAGCACTTTAACTTCTTTGTAAATAAACTAAACGCCGAACTTTATAAAAGATTACAATGTTTCGAATATGTACATGTTAAGGACATAGACCAATATCTTGTCATTCCCGACTATAGGCCTGACGGGTATAAGCTGACTGCTAAAGGTAAATTTAAAATAGCCACTGCCATAAGTTGTGTACTTAAAAATATAAATGAAAGGTTTTATAATAGTCTATCTTTTTTATAAATAATGTTACGGAAGAGTATTCAGTTTTACGCGTAATGCATTTAAATATCAATAGACTAAGAAATAAACTTCTCAACTTAGAAGCATTTATTCAAAGTGAGCTTCCAAATAAACCTCATATTATTATGATTACTGAATCATGGCTGGAACCATGCGAATATAAGTCTATCTCCTTACCTGGATATTTCATAGCAGCTGAGACGTCGAGAGAGGTCACGAGAGGAGGTGGTACTGTTATTTTTGTTTGTAATAATTATTCTAATAAAGTTAATATAGCTAAAGTCAGTAAGTTTCACGAAGAAAAAGTTTTTGAAATTTGTGCAATTAATTTAGAACTAAGTAGCTCGCAAACAGTACACTTTGGGGTTATATACAGGTGTCCTAGTTCTAATTTTAATACTTTTATGAATAAGTTTGATTTGTACCTTAGTCACTTAAAGAAAAAATCGCTACTTCTTGGTGGAGATTTTAATGTAAATTTTGCCGATAGGGAGCATTGTAGGACCAAAGCACTCCTCCAGTTGCTAACAGAGTATAATTTGCAACACATAATTTTGGAATCTACTCGCATCACGGACTCTACCTCAACTAGTTTAGACAACTTTATTACTAATGTTAAAGACTACACTGGAGTAACTGTTGTACCGTGTTCATTTTCTGACCATGATGCACAAACTGTAACGATTCCCATTCCAAATACAAAACATGAAGGCCCCCCAACATATCTGAAAAGACGATTATTTACCAAAAAGGCAAATAATGCTTTTGAAGAGGATCTCTCTAAAATAAATTGGGTTGAGTGTCTTGGTAGTGGTGACTGTAATACTAAACTCAATGTGTTCTATGATGTGCTCTCCAACCTGATAGACAAGCATTTTCCGATTAAGAAAGTAAAACTTAAAAATGGTCGCAAATCCTGGCTAACCAAAGGGATTAGAACATCTAGTCTTAATAAACGGAAACTTTACCTAATATCCAGAAATACAGTCGATGTTCACCTTAAAAAACATTTTAACATCTATAAAAAAACTTTTAGAACCGTGCTTATCGCAGCTAAAAAGCTCGACATACGTAGAACCATTTCAAAAGCAAAAAATAAGTCTCGTGCAGTTTGGAAAATAGTTAATGAAAGCACAAGCAGGAACTCGAAACGTGGGAAAAATAATAAATTAAAATTAAAAATAAATGGCACCCTTAGTGAAGATGGAAATATCATAGCTAACACTTTTAATGATTTTTTTGCTGTAGTAGGGAAAAGTGATGTTGATAATAGCACCACAAATTTTAAAAAGTACTTAAAAACCACAACCGGTCTAAAAAACATTACATCAATATTTATAGATCCTATAATAGAACCGGAGGTTATACGTGTAGTAATGGGTCTAAAAAACAGTCATTCTTGTGGGCCCGACGAACTATCTACACTTATGATTAAGAAACATATTATTACGCTTTGTATACCTCTCTGTATTATTTTTAACGACTGTATACTGGAAGGTACTTTTCCGTCTCTCCTTAAGCGGGCTAAAGTGATCGCAGTACATAAAAAAGGATGCACCTTTGACATAAACAACTACCGTCCCATATCAATATTGTCGATTCTATCTAAAATATTTGAAAAGTGTTTGTATACTAGATTGGAAAGCCACTTTATAAATAATGACCTTTTTTCTCGACATCAGTACGGTTTTAGAAGTAACAGGAATACATCGACTGCTGTTACTGACTTAGTCACTCAAGTAATGTTAAGTCTCAATGACGGGCTCCTCTGTGGTGGAGTATTCTGTGATCTTACTAAGGCCTTCGATTGCGTTGATCATGAAATACTTCTCAGCAAATTAGAGTGTTATGGTATACGCGGAATTGCCTGGAACCTTCTAAAGTCATATCTGAGCGAGAGAACTCAATATGTTCATATCGGAGGAACTGAAGATGCAGTGCAGTCGAGAGAAAGGGTCATAAAGTACGGCGTTCCACAAGGTTCTGTGCTGGGCCCATTGCTTTTCATCATATTTATCAATGATTTGCCGCAATGCCTAACTAGTGGAGTGTCGTACCTCTACGCCGACGATACCAGTATTATAGTAGAATCTCATACAGTAAACGATCTCGAATTAAAGCTGCAAGACTGTTGGTCTCAATTATGTACATGGTTTCGATCAAATGGTTTAAGACTTAATCCAACCAAGAGCTTTTATATGATTTTTCGACGTGGTTTTAATAGCCCTGACCCTATCTGCAGTGTACCTATCGCCAAATCCGACTGTGTGACATTTTTAGGCGTGGAACTGGATCCGTTTTTGAGATGGCATAAGCAAGTAGACAAAGTTGTTAACAAGTTGAGCAGTGCCTGCTATGCTTTGAGTAGTCTTTCCTATACTGCAGATAGAGAGACACTTAGAATAGTATACTTTGCCCATTTTGAAAGTGTGATGAAGTATTGCATTGAAGTATGGGGTAATAGTGGAAATATAAATGAGGTACTTCTGAAACAGAAAAAAGCTCTAAGATATCTGGCCGGGTGTTCACGTGTGCCCGTCACTCATAGAGGTTTATTTGTTGAATACAAAGTGTTAACTGCGGTGTCTCTTTACCTTTATAGTATTTGTTTGTATGTTTTTAAAAACAAGGACCGTTTTCAAATAAGTAGGCAAAATGCAACAAGAAATTTGAGAGTAAAGCATGACCTTTTGACAATTAAATCTAATTTCCAACACTTTGATAAAAGCCTACATAACACAGCAGTTAAAGTTTTCAATAATTTGGACATTAATATAAAATCATGCGAAGATTATAAGACATTTGAATCTAAATTAAAAGAATATTTTATAAATAAACCTTATTACTCGATTAAAGAATACTACGCAAATGCTTTAAGTTAAATTCATTATGTGACATGTACATTTTAAATTATTTATTGTAATATTTAATAATTTTGTGATTCTGACATTTCTGACTGTGATATTCTAGGCTAAGTATATTTATTTCATTTATAATTTTGTTATGCTTGTTTTATATTTTGTTGATTTTCTTGTGTAACATTTTAAAATTGTATTTGCATGCATTTAGTTATGTTCTATTGCAAATAAATAATGATTGATTGATTGATTGATTGACTTCATTCCAGAATTTCGCAAAAAAAATTTTCAAAAATTCATAACTCGAAAACTACAAAAAATCGGCTAACATACATGGGGTATATTCTGATAGCTCATGACGTGAGGAATCTAAAAAAAATTTTTTGACGTCAAGGTTTGGACCAACCTGTATATAACGTAACTATAGTATGTAACGTCAGCTACCGGAAAAATCACGATCAAGGTTAAACGTTTTTGTTATTACGTAACCATGGTAATGTCACCTTCTGAAGAAACCGCGAGCGATCATTTGTTACCCGTAGTAATGCCTGCCCCATTGGTCAGCAGAGTTCGGTCGAAGTCGTGATACTAGTCTCATAAGATTTCGGAACCCGATTTGTATTATTCGACCAAGTTGCGAACAGTGCGAACGATCAACCTTCCCGTGTATTATTTAATTTGAAGTTGACATAATATAACTATATTTATCTCTTTAATTTTCTCTCTGCTCTGTCTTTAATGGTACGTTAGGAGTGTTGCTGTTTGTATCTGTTATGATAACGCAATTTTCTTTAAATGATTTCCACCAATCGAAAAAAAAGAAGGCATAACACAAAATTCTGAAATAAAATTGAGACTGAACCGCTCAATATTTTTTTCTCATAAATCATTTTACGATATAAGGCCGTAAGTGCCTTGAATCTGCCACCGTAAACGACCCGTTTTTTTTATCTTTTACTAAGCAGAATAACCCAAAAATATGCCATGGTTTAGGAAACGGAAAAAACACTCATCTCGGACCATTAGGGAAGTAGAAAATCTGTAGATCTCGCATTGTCGCGGTAAATAATACATCGCCGCTAAGTGCAGATAGAATCGTTGGCTGAACCATTAATCAGAGTCGCGGAACATGGACACAAAGTGCTGGAAGCTCTTGAACAACACCTTAAAAGGGAATAGGCAAGAAAATTGCCAGAAACCCCTAGATCTGTTAGGTGACTACCTAAAGCCTAGTTGATTAATAATTATAGAATTGGATATGCAAATAACTCCACTTTTAGTAGTATAATCCAGAGATATACTAAAGTTTTAAGCTTATAACCAAAATGTAATGTTTTCCTTTTTAATTATTTTAAAATATTTTTTCTGCCCTCCGGTCGGTAAACAGCACTTTGCCGGCCGCTGCGCTAAACTAAGTTGCCGCCTGTCGGCTCCGTTGAGCAGAAAAATAATATACACACCTTGGCCGTTAAATGGGAATGCCTCTAATCACATGTTTGTTCCCATAATTTCGCCTTGTATGTTATTGATGTTTAAATACGGACTAAAACTGGTTGTTTCATTGTAGATTACATGCCAAGGCCGTTTAAGTGGGAAATGTCTCGGATGACGAGTAATCTGTAAGCCTCACCAAATTTCAGCCGAATTTCACCTTGTATTTACATAATATGTCAGTGAACTTGAAAAAGTTTTCGGACAAAAGTGTTTTTTTTTTTATTTATATTTTTAACTTATATCAGGAAATTTTTAAAAGTATAGAAAATAGAAAAAATATTTAAAGGTACCCTTTGAGTGGCTAAAGGACAAAGTTATAAAATATACCAGCAGTTTTGAAAAATCTTATTATATTTGTTAGAGATTTATTTTACGCCATGAAACTTTTAAGCACTTATTTCAAAAATGTGAATCAATATTTGAAGTAATAACTTTATGTGAGTTAACTCTGAAGCTACCGTCAACACCAAAGTTCGCAAATTTCGGCGATTTTTCTCTGTCAGTCTTATGACGCCTTATTTGGAGTGACAGATTCACGAATCGAATAACTAGAAATGTATTAATTTTATACACCGTGTTTTTTTTAATTCCGTTAAATTGAACAGGCTGCTTGGTACGTTAATTAGAACTACCTAGTATTTTGCTTTTGATAGAATTCGGAAAAAAAATATTTTCGTTTTCATACATAATAACTTAAATGCGTATGCGAGAACCTTAACGTGACGTATGTGACTGACGGCACATGTCAAAGTAAGTTTCATTAGGATGTAATAAAGTTTGCAATACACTTGTTTAGTCATTAACTTTATTTTTTTAATAAATAAATAACAGTAACAGTAGTTAAGATGCTAGTTTCTTAGACAAATTGATTATTTTTGACCTATATAAGCTTCCCTTTAATTTAACGGAAATCAATAAAATCACGGTGTATAGAAAATCTAGTAAGGAAACTACACATCTAGTGTATTACTTTAAGTCTGCGTTGAAACTCTGCGACCATAATTCTAAACCTAGTAACTGCAGGAAGATTTGTGCGATCACTTACATTTTCACAATCACGTGGATTTCTACGAACAAAAGAAGAATTGTGTGCATGAACTTCCTTGGGAGCGTTCAATGAAAAATACCATACTAAAAATCAACATGAAAACTTTACTACTTTTATGACGTAGGTACAACATCTACAAATAATAGTACATTACTACCGAGGCCGGGAAGTGACTGGTTGCCGGCTGAATATATGTAGACGGCGAGGTCGTTATATGACGGCGAGGCCGGCCATGCAATGAAATAAAACATAAAAATGTATTTTCTTTCTAAGAAATTATAAGTCAAGTACATAACTAAGACTTTGAAACACAACAAAAGTCAAATACGACACCGACACCTGATTATTTTATTTAAGTTTGACCTGTTTGAAAGATGCACATTTTTACTTTTAAAAAGCGGTATTACAAAACGCGATTCGTTGGGTCCAGTCCAATCAATCGCAAGCGGTGATTGGGCCGACGGATCACACCGTATAATACTGCTTTTTAAATATTATTTTGAGCAATCATTGTAGATATTTTAAATTATAATATACTTTAAATTAATTAAGCGATGCAAAAAATTGCCAATGATTTTTTTTATACTAATATTACTTAGAGATTATTATTGGCTAAAATCCAAGATGCCGGGTCACAAACTTATGTCAAATGAAAATTAAAAAAGGGCACTTGCCGGCCTAGGCCGGCATCGAGGCACTTCCCGGCCGCTTTTTAGGCACGTAACAACAACATTTTATTGCATGCTTGAGAAATAGTACATTACTACCGAGGCCGGGGAGCGACTGGTTGCCGGCCGAATATATGTAGACGGCCGAGCGAAGCGAGGCCGGATAGTATTCGGACGGCAACCCGTCACTTCATGGCCGAGGTATGTATAATGCTTTTCTCAAACATGCAATGAAATGAAACAAAAAAATGTATCTTCTTTCTAAGACATTATAAGTCAACTACATAACTAAGTCTTTGAAACACAACAAAAGTCAAATACGACACCGACACCTCATTTTTTTTTAAGATTGACCTGTTTAAGAGATGTAAATTTTTACTTTTCAAAAGCGGTATTAGACGACGCGGTCGGTTGGGTCCAATTAATCGCATGCGGTGATCGCGGCCGACGGATCGCGCCGTATAATACTGCTTTTTAAATATTATTTTGTGTAGTTATTGTACATTTATTTTAAATTATATAATTTAAATACCTAATTATAACTGCAAAAATTTGCCAATATTTTTTTTTAATTCTAATATTACTTACAGATAATTATTGGCTAAAAGCCAAGATGCCAGGTCACCACCCTATGTCAAATGAAAATTAAAAAAGAGGCACTTGCCGGCCTAGGCCGGCAACGAGGTACTTCCCGGCCACTTTTTAGGCACGTAACTACAACATTTCATTGCATGTTTGAGAAAAACTACTTATGTATTATCTGCTTTGTTCAAAGGCAGATTGGTTCATAAAGCTTACAACAAGACTTGTCCATGAAATAAAGTAGACACTGCCGTATAATTATATATTTTTTAAATTAAACTATACCTTAACATGCATGTTATTAACAATAAGGGGTATTGGCCTTTCTTCTTGAACGCTGTGGTTGATATTTATATGAATTGCTCCATATTTATGGCCTTTTATTTAAACTTCCGCATTTAGTTAAGTAGTATTTTTTTATTTTACCGTTCTGGATCATTAAGTTCACCAATGGGCCTTATGTAAATTACAACATTGATACTATAATAAGAAATGCATCTCGTGTCTAATATTTTTTTATCGATTTCTACTCAGACATTTTTGATATTGTCTCGGAAGATCGCATTTTTTGGGCGTGAACTTTTGCATTAAGCAATGCAAAAGCAGCAAATGCTTCCAAAATCCAAATACATCGAATGCTTTTGGATTGTTGAACATAAAACTGAAGAATCAGTTTACAGTCCCATGGCTGTTTGAACTACATGGAACTATCGTGTAACAGTGGATACTGATTTTATGATGGCTACTTTATTTTTTGAACAAGCCTTTGCATGGCGGCCAACTCTTGTATTTTTTTATTAATAATTAAATAAATAAAAACTGAGAGCTCAATTTAGCCAAAAACCTAAAAAAATCCATGTAAAATTACTCAATACCCAAATATTGGCATTCGAGATCAAACTTTTCCTTGTAAGTTGCTCTACAAATTACCATTCACCAATCTTTAGTGCCCTAATTCACCTTACACTCGAAATTCACCGCTTTTCCTCTCCTAACGGTAAGCCTTATTTCTTCACAATCCACCTGATCATATTGATCGGAACGTTATGGAAATTTTCTCTTTTTTAGACGCGATTGGCATTGCGGGTAGCCCCAGGGGCCTTAGGGGCTGGTAACTCGATAAATCAATCCATTTTTGTTGGTGTTTCTGAGAATTTTTATTGCCGAGGTGACAATTTGTTTTGTGGTGACTTGTTTTGAGCGATTTGTCATAAATTCTTGACGTATTTGTCTGCGTACTGTTATGGATGATGTTTCAAGATATGTACGGAAACAGTACTTATGTACCTGATTTGATATTGTCCAGCAATAAATAAATAAATATCTTGGAATATTTGACCTGAATGTCGCAGGAGTCCGCTGGATGCGGGTGGCGTAGGACCTGTCATTGTGACAATCTTTGAGGGAGGCCTATGTTCAGCAGAGGGCGTCTTTCGTCTGATATGATGATGATGAAGCTAAACGACATAGTTTTATGAATGCAATGTAACTTTAACCATTCGTAGGTCTAAGCACAAATCAGTGACGTAGTGATTATTAGAAAAAAAAAATGTAAAGGTTATCAAAACAATTTTTGTTACAGCAAACTGATTTCGTGATATCAGCTCTGAAAGTCTTAAAAAGTGTTTCATATCTCTATTTATTAAACTAAGAGGTTTAAAATTCTAAAAAGTAATAAACTCTTTCAACGATTTTTGATTTTATTTAATTATCTTTTACAGTTTTTGAGTTAGGTTGATATCAATGTTTTTTTTTTGATAAGTTGATAATGGTTATCTACTTGTGTTGTTGTTACTTCAAATGTCATTCTTTTAGAAGTATCCATCCAACTAACAAAGTTATTTATGCTGAATAGTTTCCTTTTCGAAAACGAATCTATTTAGGCTGAATAGTTTTCCTTTCTGAAAACAAATCTAATATTGTCAGATTCTGTTAACGTTCAGAATTTAAATCTAATAAATAGAACTGTCTTTAAATTTATCATTTTAGTTTTAGTTCTAAAAAAGTGCTTTGCCAACTTTTCAGGTCGACGAACTTACGGAACAGTAAAAATATAAATCAATTATCAGTACCTTAACATGACCAAGTTTACATATATTTTCATATCCATGTGGCTTATATGGGTCCCGTTTTCATCGTATTATGCGTCACTTTTGCACTCTTAATACTTGTCAAAATGTATAATTACAAACGAAAAACACGATACCATAAGTTAGCTACTGGTAAGCGATTCGAGATAATCGCACAATGTCGTAACAGATGTGCTTACCATTGAAAAAATCAACTGCGAAAGACTCTGGTTGTCGCGAGATTCGAACCCGCTTTCTCTGGATTACCGGTCCAACGTGCTTCCAATTACACGAGACGACCTTCCGTGAATCACAGCTAATTTAGTCAACGGTATTGTGAAACTAGCCACTAGCGAGACACTACAGACGGTACTTAGTGTTTCGAAGGTACTACAACCTTAAGCCACTCATAGACGTGTGTCTACCACGATCGTCCGCAAATTCGAGAACTCTCCATTTCATTGAATTTGCTATAGAGGGCGCTGTAATCAATTTATGATTAGAAAACATCTATTTCTTTTTTTTTATAATTAAACAAATTGATATTCGATTCCAGATAAGTTAGTATTTATTATTGCTGTAATTTAATAGCCTTTGACAAATGTTTTGTGGAAGAGAAAATATCATGAAGTTCTTGAAACCATGATGTTGTTGACAAAATGATACAATATTGAAGCATTGACTTAATTATTTTTGCCATAGGCGTCCAATTTTTTGATCACGCGAGTTCCTTTCGATGCCTCAACAATTATTTTTAACGGAGTCACTGTTGATCATATTTTTTATAAAGCAGTTACACACCGAACTTAGAAAACCCTTCGGATCCAATAAAGAGACGGAAGGCTCGGGCTACAACGGAGACACACAATAAAGTAGGACAGCAGTATTACCTTCGTATATTCCGAAGGGTTTTCTAAGTTCAAATGAAGTGTATAGTTGGTACATTAATCCATCTCAATGGGAGACAATGGCTGCAGCACAACCGGAGTGGAGGTTAGCCGAGCGCAAAGAAGTACGTGCTTCTAAACTTACTCGTCATACAATACTTGACGCTAAGCGCGACGAGCTGAAGGTCAGACCACCTGCGAAAATTCAATATAATTACGTTAGAGGAGTATTGACTTGCAGCGAATGTGGTTGTGCATTAAAATTGGCGACGTCCGTCACCTGAGAGCACACCAGCAACGATTCAGTCACTGTGGCCAAAAAAACGGCTAGGAGAGATGATGAGATAATATACTGGTTATTTGTACTGTGCCCCGTTGAGATGATTAATGGTGCTTTCTGGTAACTAATGAAAACTGAATACATTTCTGTTTGTAAATTAAGTGCTATTGTAATAAATTACTTTTCTGTCCTACCAACTTTTCTTAGAATTGCCGCGAGCAACTTTATTGTCAAATCATTTCTGAATAAATAATTAAATAACTATAATTTCTGTTTGTGCTTGCAATTAAATATACTTTTGACTAAAAATATTTTTAATACAAGTTTTTATCGTCGCCTGAATATTGTAATAAAATAATGAAATAAAAAGTTTATCGCAAACTTCATGAATATACAAACATACAAATAATTTGTTCGTGGCAAATATAACAAGCATGTCAGGACAAAACAAAACAGACAAATTCAGCATTTAATACGTTATTAATAAATTATAAGCTTTTGAAGTTAGTTCACAGTTATGATCGTTCTGTTTTATTCTAATGATTCCGAAAATCTATTGATGAATTATTCGGATAGGAGGCAGCTAGCACGTATTGCTTGCCCCTTAGAGTATGGTCAAATGCGCCTAGCCTTATAACAAAGTCAAAGTCAAATAATTATTTATTCAAATTGGAATAGCAACAAACTCTTTTGAATGGTCAGATTGCATATACCCGAGAAATAAGGGTGCGGCTCCACTGACGCGGAGCGGAGCGGAGCGGAGCTGTGGAAGCTCGGCCAATGAGACCGCATCACAGTGTTTCGAATTCGAATTTGAAGAATGTAATTGGTCAATTTTGCACAGCTCCGCTCCGCTCCACGTCAGTGGTGTCGCACCCTATGACCGGTGTCCGCTAACCTGGAGTAGCCGAGTGGTTTAGGCTGCGAAAGGCTGCAGCAGCTTAGGACGTGGGTTCAAATCCCACCTCCGGCGTTGGTATACTGCGGTATCTTTTCTTTGGAATATGGCATCTAATATTTTTTACTTAACACTTTCATTGCAGACGAGTGCTACGTGCTACGCTCGTAGCCGATCCCGTGATTTTTCCGCTTTGTAGCGAAAATGGGCCTCCCACAGAGAACTCCCCTCGGGAGTTCCCCGCGCTCAAAATGTTAAGTAATTGTCACATGTAACTTAAGCACTCTGCAATGATTACTCTATGATATGAGCAATTTACAATTATTACAAAATGCTGGTTATACATAATACTTTCATATGCTTTTAAAGTAATTAACTATTTTATCGTATTAACTAACTGTTAGTAAATATTTTAAGGCTAATTGATATTTGTAATTTAATTTACTGTCTAGCCGATTCATTATTTATGAAACCTATTGGGAATGTTCTGATGAGTGATTTTATGATATAATAAAGTTTTGCGTATGATTTATTTTCAACCTATTTCAATAAAGGAGGCAGTTCTCAATTCAACTGTTTTTTTATGCTTGATATTTAAATATTTAGCATACGGGTTACTCACGTAATTTAAGTCGATATTTGCTGGCAATGTTTCTTATATAAAGCTGCCTTTTTGTAAAAAATCATAGACGGTGATGTTCTCTTTCGTAAGATCTGTCGTCAAATTGATTAATCTACGATCGAATTTCATATCAACGTTTCTGGGTTTTTTGCTTTCCAGATGAACAAATGATTTCTTTATTTTTATGTCGAAATATTTTGACTCATTTCTCAGCATATGAATTACAAAAAATATATTGGGTTGCTTACTAACTTTTCTATTCACGCGGTGATTATATCCTTCGAGGTGGTTGTTCATTCGGTAGCGCTGCCCAGAACATCCAAATATCTCCGGTGAGGTTAGTATTTTTCTTCTTCTCTTCTTTATCTGGCCTTATCCCATTTTCATTTGGGGTCGGCTCTCCTAATCAATTTTCTCCAGTTATACCTGTTCTGGGTCGTCGTTGGGTCTATATTCTTATACTCTAGGTCTTTATTAATTACGGACATCCAATACATCCATGTAAGTCGGGGTCGCCCAGCCTTTTTCGGTCTAGACTTATACTCCAGCACTTTTCTGGTCATGTGGTCTTCTGGCCTCCTCGTGACGTGGCCGTACCATCGGATTTGTGTTTCTATTAGCTTTTCCTGAATGGGTCTTAATTTGAATGTGCCCCTCATGTAGCGGTTTGGGACTTTGTCCAAGAGTGTTACGCCACCAGACCACCTGAGCATTCGCATTTCAGCGACGTGGAGTTGTTCGAATTGTTGCTTCTTGATAGGCCAGCATTCTGCACCATATAACATAGCCGGTCTCACGGCGGTTTTATATACTTTGCCCTTTATATCAATGGGCATTCTTGGGTCACAGAGTACACTAAGCTCTCTCCATTTTTGCCAGCCCGTATTTTTACGATGCACCACGTCTTTGTCAATATTACCGTCATTGGTTATTACGCTTTCTAGATACTTAAAACTTTCGACAGTTGAAAGTGAGGCATTTTGCAGGTGTAGGGTGTATTGGGCGTTACTGTTCTCGAAATTGCAGTGCATGTGTACAGTTTTTTCTCTGCTTATTCTCAGTCCCGCTTTTTCTAGTGCTGACCTCCAGGTTTCTAACGTGCTTTCCAGTGCCCTGAGATCCTCTTCGACGAGGACAACATCGTTTGCGTAGAGAAGGTTTCATGGTGTTGGTTTCTGGACATTTGACGTGAGGTAGTCCATAACTAAATTAAACAAAAGCGGACTGAGAGCTGACCCTTGATGAACGCCAACGTCTACACAGAACTCGTCGCCTACTCCCGCCGGACACCGTACGTTTGTCGTCACCTTATAGTACATGTTAACTATAAATCCTATGTGGTATTCAGGGACATTCTGAGACCGTAATGCCTGCCATATCAGTGGTCTTGGGATGCGGTCGAAGGCTTTTTCTAGGTCTATAAAGACCATATGCAAGTCTTTCTTGTTGTCCCTGTAGTGTTCCATTAGGATACGGATGGTGTGGATTGCATCGATTGTTGACTTTCCAGCGACGAAGCCACACTGGTTTTCTGATACTGAAGTTAATGCAAGGAGCCTTTGACTGATTACTCGTTCCCAGATTTTAAAACTTTCGGAGAGCAGTTTAATAGCGCGGTAGTTCCCGCACAGCCGGATATCGCCTTTGTTTTTATAAAATGGCACTAGGAAGCTTTTCCTCCACGCTTCAGGCATGCCATCCGAAGGAAACTTGTTAAAGAGTGTTGTCCAGAAGAACACTCCCGGGTCCAAGATCTTCCACAGTTCGGCCGGTATCTCGTCTGGACTAGTTGCCTTGCCGTTTGCCATTTTCCTGACTGCTAGATGGACTTCTTCGGGTGTAAAAGCCGGCCACGGCCCTTCGATTGTAGGTAGGGAGGCCATTGGTTCGTATGGGTATGTCTCGTTCAACAGCTTCGAGTAATACTCTTTCCATCTTTTGTTTATTTCCTTATCAGATGTCAGGAGTGTACCTTGAGAGTCCTTTATATAGTGAGATTAGTATTTTTATCTCATGTTATTGGGATTATGGTCTAAAATGGACACCCACCCTGCTCGAATCATATCAGTCGGCAGTAATGCCAGGTACGATATCAGGCGAATGACCGTTTTATCTTTTTTCCGTTTAATTTTCATTTCTCGAGACATCCTCCATATTGCTTTGTTATAGTGTAAAAAACACCCACTTGACTTAACATCTGGAAAAACCGTCGTTAAGCCGTTCATTGTCGCCAATTCGAAATCCACTTTAAAATGCTCAATTTTCATATGTAATTTGTTTTTTTAAATTTTAAACAACCGAATATATGTTTCTGCGGTTTTATTTGGAAGCAGAGCATACACAACAGGTATTATAGTGCTGCTTGTGTCCGACTTATGATTAAATTCTCCATGTATTATATACAGCTGGGTGAACGGTTTCGGCGTTACTTTGAATGTGCCATCTCCAAGATATCTTTTGATCTGTTTTATAGCGCCTAGTAGCCTGTAGCTACTTTCGACGGGAATACTAAAATTTTGTCAAGGTATCCTTCTTCCGAAATTAAAAAATTATCCACTAGTAATTTTGGCACAACAACGTCCCTCAACTATTTGAATTTTAAATTTTCCACGGCGAGGCATTTTTTTTTAATGCATATAAGGCGTCTTTTTTTGATGCGAAGTCGGGGATTATTGAAACTTGAAAAATCTTCAGTGAGGATTTTCATTGAATCTTCAAATATAGGTTGGATTGGCTCTAAAGATTCGCACACTTTTTTTTTACACATTTCCATCGCCCGGACTACCTCGTTTCTCACATTTTTTCTGTGAGAAGTACGAGTATGTGCTTTTTTATCCGCGTCTCTCAAAACTTTTTCTAAATTAGCATCGACTGATTGATGCGGTGCATATATCCCTCATACAACATCTGAAATTCAGGGTGCCCGTTTTATTTTTTCTGTTGTACAAATACTTGTACCCGTCCCTTAATAAACATTTTTTACCTTTAGGGGTATGGATAATTCCTATTGGATTAATATCCGGGTAAGGCCGCGGATTTTGACGAATGTGACACAGACATAACATAAATAAAATACGTTACGTTACCATAAAACGCAACGAAAAGTTACTATAAAGCTCAGCTCATACTGGTATGAACTCTGATTATATAAAGGTCGTAAAAAAAAACATATTTTTGTCGCTAAATACTTATTTTAATCAAATATAATAATCAACCTATATAATGTAATTTCTCATACTTAGTAATTACTTAAATTAACAGTATTTACAAATGTTTTAATGCCATAATCTTTGGAACTAAATAAACTAAAATAAATCACCATAAATGCTTAAATGGAAAATGAACTGTTGTTAATTAACACTAATAAACGCGTTAATAATTATACTGTATTTCATTAGCCCTAGGGGGGGAAAATTACCCACTGGAAAAAGCTGATTACTTCTAAAAACGCAAATCAAAATACCTAAATAACAAAATAATTTGATTTGTTTCGCAAACACTTTGTTACAGTATGCTGTCATTCAAAATCTAATAAAACTCATTTAAATTAGTAAATTTCTGTGTCCGCTTCCCTTTACCACATATTTTCGTTACGTAACATAAAAAATACGTTACGTTTTGTAAAAATGTAACGTATTCGTAACACAAGTGTAACGTATATTTGAAAAAAGGTTGATTATCTTGGTAAATAATTGCAATCTGAACATAATAGTACATGGTACTGACGTTTAAAACTAAACCCTTTCGTATGAAAAAACAGCCGTTTAATAATAATCACTATACTTACCGTGAAAATCACACTACCACTTTAGACGTTTTTTGCTAAAACTTTTGCCGCGTGCACTGTGACAACCATTTGTTAACGAATTAATGGGAGTGAGTGTGCTAATGGGTATCGCCCTACTAGAATAAGAGTTGCTAGTGTCGATAAACAAATTTCTACCAACATTGGCTTAAATATGACCTTAAAAAAGCGTTACGAAAGTATCGTAACGTAAGTTTGGAATTGGTGACCCAAAAAGTAAAGGGAAAGAAAACAGTAAAATTGTCCACATATCATAAGTCCTTAATGAACGAAGCAATCGTTTATCATTATAATTTGGTTTAAAAACAAACATTTAATGCTGACAAGTCTAATAATATTAAAAAAAAGATTTTAAGTACGCGTAGTCGAAAAAATTACTCGACTTTCGTTACGTTTTTGGCAGAAATATTTATTTATTAATTTTAAATAAAGAGCAAAATTAGTTATTTCATTTGATTACATGTAACTGAGCATAGGGGAATATTTTAAAATTGATCAGAGTTCTCTAGATGTTATCAGTTTTTTTTTATGAGCAAGACAAATTTTAAGCTCCGGATTCGTCAAAATCCGCGGCCTTACCCATCCATTTTTCACAATCGCACACGAATTTTTGTTATAAACTGTCATGCAAATGAAAATGAGTGACACCAACCTTTACTTGGCTATTAGTGTTGGTGGCTTTTATTTTTCTATAGCACTTTCAAGCTGAAAAAGGCAGAATGTGGCAAAATTTTTTCTTAAGTCAATATTTTCGGAGATAATCACTACAAAAGAAAAAAAAATTGTGTCCCCCATCTAACTTTTGATCCGTAGGTCCAAAAAATATGGAAAAAAATCATGAATTGGCTTTTGAATAGCTACGGAACCCTACACCGAGCATGGCCCGATATGCTCTTGGCCGGTTTATTTAAGTATGTTTTCCTTTTTATTTTGACTTTTGTGATTGGTTCCAAAGCTGTTATTAAACATTTCGCAATGTCGAGCTATCAGACGCACGCTCGGGAACTTGGAACAAACTTCGGATCTGTCAGATAAGTTGGAGATGCGTCACTGGTAGAATCTGTGGTTTCTGAGGTAGAAGAAAATGTTGACTTACATATTTTAATGTTTTGTTAATATTTCTTTTCATTATAAACTTGTATTAAATATATTTGGGAGTATGGCTTTGCCTCTGCCAGAGTTGGGTAAAAAGTTAAAAAGTAATCTAATTACGAGTACCCCTTCCGATTACTTATGTATGTGTACTTTGTAATCTAGATCACAGAATACGGATTGGGTATAAAATATAATAGAAAATATTGTAAGTACACTAATTTCAAATGGATTTTTAAAATAATAAGTGGAATCCAATTTAATATCTGTATTTACATAAAATCCAAAAAAAAATAATAATTAAAATAATAAAAGCAGTAAATAGTGAGTGTAAGAACTCTCGTACACGCTTGTTTTATTCATATAGATATATCATTCATTGAATGGATGTCAAAACATGTTCAAAGGTACTCTTACGTAAATAACAGATTGTAAACCGATAGATTGGACCGGTGTCCGCTGAGTCCGATTGGTCGAGTGTTTCAGGCATTTCGCAACCGCGAAAGCCGAAGACGTAGGTTCAAATTCTACTAAACTACATTCTGGTAAACTCGGTAATTTTTCTTTGGTACAAATATATGACATATAATATTTATATAGATAACACTGTTACTACTACTTAAAAACATTTGATAACCAAGTTCCATCGATTTAGATTAACTAAGCCCTTACGTTAAAGGGCAAAATACTGTAAATCAATTTGCAACTGTGCTCTAAAACTAAACAGCATGCAACACAAACGCAATCATCAAATGCAAAGCACGTTTTAATTTCATCATCTCCTATCTACGCGAAGCACTATCTATAAATCCAACCTTATTTTATAAGGCATAGAGTCTAATTTATTAAATAATTCAAGGTGTAATATGAGGTTTTATAAATAGTTAGTTGATATTTAAATTGAGTTAAAGAGACATTACCGCGCTTCGCCGGTTGAATGCAGAAATTATACCGCTCCGGTTTATCCAGTTACATCCGGTTATATCCAGTTTTATCTAGTTATATCTGGAGGGCGATTGATACTTGTAAAAGTGGGTTTGATTTAATGTTTTGATATGACTTTGAATTTATTAAACATACAACATTATATAAAACTAAAATATACAAATTACAAAACTAAAACTTACCTAAAATAACCCACACTGCATCGTACCTGGCCCAAAGGTTCCCATAATGCCTGCAGCGTTCCCCCGCTGCACTGCTATGGAAACCTGTTGAACCAGGTACGACCCACAGCGAGGATCGTGACCCCTGTCCCGAAGCCGCCGACCAAGCTCCTTAAATAGGCGGCGAGCCTCTGAGCCCCAAGGTCCCGCTGTTTCTATAGCCACCGGCACAAACTCACTTTGAATTTTTTTCTGTTGATTTTGACTAGTAATTAATGTGTGTTGTTTTTGGCTTAAATCAATAGCGCATCGCAAACATGATATAAAAAATACAAAAATAAATAACTTATGTCTAAAACAGATCGCATTGCTGTGAGAGACCTACGCGCAATTTTTTGTTAGTGTATTTTACTTTGTCAACAAAATGAAATGTTCTGCCATTTTATACTACAAATACACAAGTGTCTTGGAACGAATGATGAGTGAGTAATAAAATAAAGGTAATTGATTTATTACTAAAGATATAACACGTGTATACATTTCATAAAACTATCAAACTAATACATTGAAAATACAAAAAAAACAGAACTTAGAACTAACACAAATTACTAAAATTAAATTTACATTAAATACACAACTTAAACATAAAATAAATAAATATGTTAGTCACATTTATGAACTTTTATTATGAGATATCAAATCGTGGAACAAAATCTGTTCCATATATTTCATAATATCGGAGTTCGTATGAAAGCAGTGATAATATCATATCAAAATCATTATTCCATGGTTAGAATAGACCTCCCGGTTCTCACAAATGCGTTTATTTTTGCAAGCGCTTTCAGTGTTTTGAATGTCGTTTTAATTTTCAATTGGATTTATACGTGAATCATTAAAATATACACTGTAAAATAAATCTTATAAAAATATGTTTTATATTACACACGGTGTTTCGCTAGTCAATAATAACATATAATATTATGTCATACTGAGCAACTTTTAGTAATAGGAACAACCCAGTAATCGCGAAAAAAGAATATTTCATACATATTGGTTACGTCATCTTAGCATTTTGTATGGGAAGTTGTATTTTAATTCGGCGCTGATTCCATACTAAATTTGTTCAATATGGAGTCATATTGAACAACTTTTAGTATTGGATCAATATTTATTATTATATACGGTGTGTGCAAGGTTAGAAGTGAATCAAGAAACACCCTGTATATTTTTGAAAAAAGAAAAATTAAAATTAATCCTGATTCGAAGCGTTGGGTATTAAATGTAATTCTCGGTTGAACCAACAACCTTGCTCTGCTCGTTCACATTTAATCTCCTCGCTCCTCATTCGCTGGGACTTCGTTAAAAATGTATGCAGCACAGTTTCCAAGTGCTCTGAATGGAGATATGTTTTAGTAATATTAATGATATTTAATGCTAGCCGGATACTACAATTTTTTTTTTACTTATGGTATAAAGTCTAAACGTATTTCCCTAATCCCCTTTAAACATTTATGTCAATATAACACCAGCTTTTTATTTAAATAGCTAATAGCAATACATAACCTACCTACTACGCGTACGCGTATGCATGGCTAAGCTACGGCATCATCTTGTGGGGAAATAGTACGGACGCACCAGAACTCTTTACGCTTCAAAAAAAACTTGTTCGCATATTGGCAAATATAAAAAACACAGATACTTGTAAACTACATTTTCAAAACCAAAATTTGCTAACACTATCATGTATTTATATTCTAGAAATATGCAAGTTTACACGAAAGTATATTTATATGTTTAAAAAACGAGAAGAGAAGTCGAAGCTGCCGAGGGAAACTTTTGTCGGTCGTCCCTGCCACCACTGCGAAATGCTGACGGTAATCTGGTCCATAGTGCAAAAGAGAAAGCCGATCTTCTAGGTGCTCTTTTTGACTCGAACTCGACTGTGAGCGATGACGGCAGCATTATACCGCCTACCATCCCGCGGTGCGCACACTCCATGCCAGAAATTCGCATCTCCCAGAAATTCGCATCTCCCGGCGGGAGTTGCTGTCGTTAAACGTTCACAAGTCGAGCGGGCCAGACGGCATACCTGCAGTGGTGCTTAAACGTTGTGCTCCTGAGTTGTGTCCTGTGTTAACGCGTCTCTTCGCTCTTTCCAGTATCAAACGGGAAGTTCCATCTTCGTGGAAGACGGCCCTTGTGCACCCTGTTCCAAAAAAGGGTGACAGATCGAATCCATCGAATTATAGGCCTATCGCTATCACCTCCCTTCTCTCTAAGGTCATGGAGCGTATAGTTAACGCTAAGCTCCTTGGTTACCGAGAAGAACACGATCTTATAAGCGACCGCCAGTATGGCTTTCGCCACGGTCGCTCTACCGGTGATCTTCTTGTGTACCTCACTCACCGCTAGGCATCAGCCATTGAGAGTCAAGGCGAGGCTTTGGCAGTCAGCCTAGATATAGCGAAGGCGTTCGATCGGGTCTGGCATAGGGGCCTTTTGTCGAAGTTGCCATCTTATGGACTGCCCGAGGGATTATGCAGATGGATTGCTAGCTTTTTGTCGGGCAGACGCATTCGTGCCGTAGTAGACGGTAGCTGCTCTGATAGCATGGACATAAACGCTGGCGTCCCGCAAGGCTCTGTGCTATCCCCAACGCTGTTCCTTCTGCATATCAATGACATGTTGTCTATCGGCGACCTCCATTGCTATGCGGATGACAGTACTGGGGATACTTTTTACACAGGCCGTGCTAATATCCCTCGCTCTGTGGTACTGGAAAGTCGCGGAAAACTTGTGTCTGACATCGAGAACACTTTATCTAGAGTCTCGTTATGGGGTCGGGATAACCTAGTCAGGTTCAACCCCACAAAGACACAAGTTTGCGCGTTTACCGCTAAAAAAAACCCCATTTACTGTGGCTCCAAAGTTCCAAGACACAGCTCTTACCATGTCAGGGAGTATTGGGATCCTCGGAGTCGACATTTCCAACGACGTCCAATTCCGATGTCACCTAGAGGGAAAAGCTACGCTGGCATCCAAAAAGCTCGGGGTGCTCAATAAAGCGAGGAGTTACTTTACTCCGAGGCAAAGACTTCTGTTATATAAGTCGCAAGTCAGACCCCATATGGAGTATTGCTGTCACCTCTGGGCAGGAGCACCTGTATACCAGCTTGCACCCTTTGACTCGGTTCAGAGACGAGCTGTCCGAATAGTCGACGATCCCAGACTCACAGGCGGTATTGAACCCTTAAGTCTAAGGAGAGACTTCGCCTCCTTATGTGTGTTCTATCGTCTGTACAATGGGTTGTGCTCTGAAGAACTGTTCGACATGATGCCAACGTCCACTTTTCATCATCGCACCGCTCGCCACCGACTGGGCGCTCATCCTCACACCTTGCAACCTAAATGGTCGCGCACCGTGCGGTTTCAGAGGAACTTCCTCCCGCGGACGGTCCGTCTGTGGAATGAGCTCCCTGCCGAGGTTTTCCCGTTGGACTACAGTATGGGGTTCTTCAAAAGAGGAGTGTACAAGTTCTTATTGGGTCGGCAACGCGCATGTGACACCCCTGGGGTTGCAAGCGCCCATAGGCTACGGTGACTGCTTTCCATCAGGCGGGCCGTATGCTTGTTTGCCACCGACGTGGTATAAAAAAAAAAAAAAAAAGAGAAGTCGTCTTAGCTAGAGCCCACTCAGTCAGACACAGAAACATGTTACTGTTGCCTTCATCAAAATTAAAAATGCATTCAAATAGCACATACGTCATGGCTATTAAAATTTTCAACAAATTACCAGACGAACTAAGAAACGAAGAGCTAGATAATGTATTCATAAGAAAACTTAAAAAAATCCTTATCACAAAGTGTTATTATACAATCACAGAGTATCTCAATGACAAACTCACACAAGATTAAAATTAATATATTATTGACATCTAATGAAATACTACCTAATGTTATTTTAATTTATGTTTTAACGACACCTACTTATCTTTGCCTAATTATTATGCCTAATTTAATGTAATTTATTTATTATTTCTTTTCTTAACTAATTTTGCTCTAATTATTGGAATGTTTATGTTATTGAAAAGCATGAAATTGTTATTGTACCTAGACATAAGCTTTAGCCTATTTTTAGTCTTATTACCTTTGGGAGGGGAGGGAGCGAATAACACCTTTGTTCCCCGGCTTGTCTCGCCTGCGCGTGGTCCTCCTGCTGTTCAACGGAAGAGATAGCACCAGAGAAGGAAAACTTGGGACAAAACCCGGCTCGGTGCCAGCCGTCATGCACCTGCAGCCGATCCGACTCCGCGCGTATTGACTTGTCTTTCCCGCGGACCCAGTCGGTGAGGTCGAGAGAGGGTCACAGGTCTTGGGCAACCCTGTGTCTCTTCATTTGCGTCCCAGGCGATGCAGTGTCTGTGGAGAGGAAACTTCACCCACGATGGCTAGCCACGTGGAAAACAACACGGGGAGTGGCAGTGACCAGTTATAAGTCCAAACAGATAGGCGTAAGTTTGGACGCTAGGGGTCACTCCTGACAGTGGGAGGGTCCATCGTAGGCCCACTGATCAGTTACCGCCCGCTTAAGCCGGGCAGCCCCCGGCCAGTTAGGTACCGATCCGCCTCGGTGCCGGTCTGCTCCTTGTGGGTGTAGGGAGCACTAGCTTTCAACTAGACGACCGGTGTCGTAATGTAAATCACCTGCTATAAATCAGTCCAAAGTTAACAACAATGGAACATGCTTATCCATGCGCATTGCGTCATGGAATGTCCGTACTATGAGGACAGGCCTCCCGGACACCGTGGGAGGTTCAAGCAACAGCAACGCATGTGACCTGCGAAAGACGGCTGTAATTAGTATGGAATTGGAAAGGCTGAACATTTCGATAGCGGCTCTACAAGAAACCAGGCTACCTGATGAAGGCTCACTGCGCGAGGCGCAATACACTTTCTTCTGGAGGGGTAAGGAGGCTGATGCTGTTCGTGAGCACGGTGTTGGCTTTGCCGTTCGTAATGATTTGCTAAAAGCAATCGAAATGCCTCGTGGCGTTTCTGAGCGTATAATGGTGTTGCGTATTAACACAACCAGTGGTTATATGACGGTCATCTCCGCATACGCTCCGACACTCCCATCAACGGACGAGGCCAAGGACCGTTTTTACGGGCAGCTTCATGAGACAGTGCGCAGTGTAAAATCTTCTGATCGCCTGTATATTCTAGGTGACTTCAACGCCAGAGTTGGGCAGGATCATGATGCGTGGCTGAACTGTATTGGTGAACATGGTATCGGTAAACAAAACGGAAATGGTCAGCGCCTGCTGGAGTTTTGTTCTAGAAACCTACTTTGTGTCACCAATACGTACTTTAAGGGCAAATTGACTCGCAAAGTTTCATGGAAACACCCTCGCTCGGGGCACTGGCACTAGCTAGATATGATCCTCTCCAGAAAGAAAGACCTACGTGAAACCCTCCACACCAGAACCTTTCACAGTGCGGAATGCGACACCGATCACTCCTTGGTGGTGGCGCGCGTTGCCTTCTCACAGAAAAAAATCCATTCGTCCAGGCCACTTGGTAAGAAGAAAGTCAATGTTCTGAATACCAGGAATGACGAGATGGTGAGTAAATTTGGTGAGTTGGTAAACAGCGCGCGTTCAACCTGGTGTGACGATGCACAAATAGGCGACATGTGGGGGAGGGTCAAAGCGCTTTTGACAGACACTGCCTGCTCGGTTTTTGGCTACCAGGAAAGCAAAACTCAGGACTGGTTCGCAGAATACTCAGAGCAATTAAAACCTCTTCTCGACTCCAAGCGTGAAGCCGCACTAAAACATCGCATGAAGCCTACTCTTGTAACACGTGAAAATCTTAGGATCGCCTCGTCAAATTTCCAACGAAATGCACGTCACTTTGCAAATGTGTACTGGACGTATCTGTGCACAAATATTCAAAAGTGCGTTGACGTCGGCAATTTTAGCGGTCTTTACTCGGGTATTAAGCAGGTTTTAGGTCCAATGCCTAAAAAATCAGCTCCTCTTAAAGAAGTGGACGGTACTATCATTACTGATAGCTGTCGTCAACTTGGACGATGGGTGGAACACTACACCAATCTTTATTCGCATCCAATTGCTATTGACTCAGAGGCCTTATTACACACGCCGAAATTAGCAACTTGGTTTGAATTAGAAGCGCCACCTTCTATAGAGGAGTTTCACCAAGCTTTAAAGCAGCTTAAATGCGGAAAGAGTCCTGGCAGTGATGGTACTCAAGCCGACATCATAAAACTTAAATGTGTGGGTCCAATTCTGCATGAACTGTTGTTGAAATGTTGGGACGTAGGAACATTCCCACAGGATATGCGCGATGCTAACATCGTCACGTTGTACAAGGGAAAGGGGGATCGCGGTGACTGTAACAATTACCGGGGTATCTCTCTCCTTAGTATAGTGGGCAAGCTATTTGGTCGGGTAGTGCTTTCAAGGCTACAGCAGCTTGCCAATCGCGTATATCCCGAAAGCCAGTGTGGGTTCCGGGCCCAACGTTCTACAACGGACATGATATTTACACTTCGGCAGATTCAAGAAAAATGCAGGGAGCAGAGGACGCCCCTTGTTGTTGCGTTCGTTGACCTAAATAAGGCTTTCGACACCGTCAGCAGGGGCGGGCTTTACTCTGTACTAGAACACATTGGATGCCCACCAAAATTATTGAGTCTTGTGAAGTCATCTCATGAGGGTATGCGGGGTGCAGTTGTGTTTGACGGTACCACATCTGACTCATTCCCTATGCGTCGAGGTGTTCGGCAAGGCTGTGTGTTGGCGCCCACCCTGTTTGGTATATTCTTCTCGTTAATGTTAAAAACTGCCTTTGGTGACGATCAACAGGGTATCCATCTTCATACGAGGGCTGATGGAAAACTTTATAATGTGGCACTGCTAAGGGCGAAACAAAAACGGGACGATTTATTCGTTGATAATTTGTTATTTGCCGATGACGCAGCCTTCGTAGCCAAATCGCAGACTGAGCTCCAGACCATTATGGACAAGTTTTCACGTGTCTGTGCCCAGTTCTCTATGTCCATCAATCCCCGTAAGACTGTTGTGCTGGCTCAAGGGTGTGCGGAAATACCAACTATCGTTTTGGATGGCGCCCCACTCGAGATAGTCGATAAGTTTTGCTACCTCGGGTCGACGGTGACTAGCAACCTCTCAACGGATGCAGAAATCGACGTTCGGATCGGAAAGGCGGCAACGATGTTTGGGAAGCTGAGTGCAAGAGTGTGGCAAAATAAACACCTTACCAGGAAAACCAAGATGATAGTTTATCAAACGTGCGTCCTGAGCATACTCTTGTACGGGGCTGAGACCTGGACATCGTATGCCAAGCACGAACGTCGTCTTAACGCCTTCCACATGCGCTGCATCCGAAACATTTTGGGCATACACTGGAAAGACAAGGTAACGAACGAGAGGGTGCTTGAGATTGCTCAGCTGCCCAGCCTCTTTGCGTTGCTGAAGCAGAGACGCTTACGCTGGCTGGGGCATGTGTATCGTATGCAACCTTCTCGTTTGCCGCGACGTGTCATGCTTGGTGCCATAGCTGATGCCAAGAGAAATGTTGGTCGGCCAATGCTACGACATAAAGATTGTGCCAAGCGAGATATGCACGCATTCAACATCTCGGTCCATAAATGGGAAGAGCTTGCCGAGGATAGAGATAAGTGGCGCAAACTGGTATTAGATGGAGGTAAAATCCATGACGATGTTTGGTTTAAGACACTCGCTAGTAAGCGCGCCAAGCGTCATCAGCGCGGCACCGGTTCGCCACAGGCCCACTACATCTGTCAGAGTTGTGGTCGTGTTTGTCGCTCCCGTATTGGCCTACACAGCCATGAGAAACTCTGTCTCCCCTCCTAACACTGCTTGTATGGTCTGATATAATAGACTTTCAAGGCCAAATGACCTTTGCCTAATTATTATGCCTAATTTAATGTAATTTATTTATTATTTCTTTTCTTAACTAATTTTGCTCTAATTATTGGAATGTTTATATTATTGAAAAGCATGAAATTGTTATTGTACCTAGACATAAGCTTTAGCCTATTTTTAGTCTTAAGACAGTGCTACGCCCTTGCAGGGTGACCATGTACAGTAATAATATTATATGTAACAGCTTTGTAACCATGGTGAATGCATTAAATAAATTGAAATTGAAATCGAAATTGAATAAATAAATACTGGTACAACTACGGGCCAATGTTAGATATAGGTTAGGTTAAGAAGATTACTTAGTAATATTTTCTTCGGTTACCACGACGATTACACATGAAATAAAACTATTAAAACGGATAAACTCGCATATATCAACTAGTTTTAACTTCATTTTTTCTTTGGTGGGTAGTTTTGTATTTACCTTTCTTATTTTGATGGAGGTAGATCTATCAAACCACCTCCATTGTTAGTCATCCGCAGACCACGAACCCTCTAAAGTGTCTGAAACGTCGGAATGAAGTTAAAATTAGTTAATATACGCGAGATTTTCCGTTTTCATAGTTTTATTTCATAGATAATTTAGATTTAATCTATGTAAAATAAATTGTACAGTTTTGAAAATAAAGGCGAATAATAAAAACTAGGGGTTGAGTACATTTTTTTCTTAACTCAAATACCTTAATCATGCCTTTACCTCAAACAATCAACCAAATAAATTTGTTATAAATAAATCTAACTTAAAACTCAATATATCACAATCACAAAAGTCGGATAAAATCCAAATCCACTCAGAAATTCCTCATTTATGATTTATAGTTTGTACCAAAATTGAAGGCACCTCACAGAAAGGCACGTTCATACATTTCACGTGTCTCTTTACTTTAAGAACATAGAGTTTAAACTTTCAACTTTACAATAATTACGTTTAAAGGCGATAAATCGCGGAAATGCGAACTTGGGAGGAATAAGGGGGAGAAAAGCGCAATGGGATGGTATAATTTATTTTTCGAACTTGTCTGACGTAATGCCTCGTATCTGTCTAGACACTCTTTGACTCGAAATATTACAACCACGACAAAGAACAAATGTTTCTTATTATTTATACACCAATAATGCCCCGCCGGGATACGAACTCCGAACTGCATGCTTCCTAGGTTGGGTCACTACTGACTAAGGGAGGTTCCGGGTTTGAATTCCGGCGAGGGCATTATTTGTGTATTTATGACAAATATTTGTTCCCTGGCCGTGGCTGTCTATGTATTTAAGTATCTAAATGTATCTATTTATTATATTTTATATATTTCCGCTTAGTAGCATCACAAGCCTTTATTGAGCTTACTGTATAAAGCCGATATGTGTAAGATGTCTCAAGATATTTATTTTATTTATTTAATTCTTTAATTTTGTTACTTTTGGTATCAATGAAAAAATGCAACAAACTGTCGTCTTTAGTGTTGCTTGCCTACGAGCCTAAGTTAGTCTTTCTTTTTAGGGTTCCGCAGCCAAAATGGCAAAAACGGAACCCTAATAGTTTCGCCATGTCCGCCTGTCCGTCTATCCGTCTGTCCGTCCGTCCGTCCGTCCGTCCGTCTGTCCGCAGCATAGCTCAGTGGCCGTTAATACTAGAAATCTGTAATTTGGTACAGATATACATATTAATCATATCAACAAAGTGGTACAATAAAACGAGAGAACTGGTGAAGTGGGGATATTTTTTTTTATTTGCTGTAATCCTATAGTGTGGGGTATTATTGAATAGGTCTCTTAAAAAGATTAAGGCTCTTAAAATAAAGTTTTCTTCTAAAGTTAATGTTTTTGGCGATAATCGCTCCAGAAGAAAAAAAATTGCGTCCCCCCCATTGTCTAACATTAGATCCGTAGGTCCAAAAAATATGAAAAAATCATGAAAGTATACTTTAAAATAAAACTATTTCGAACATAACTGGTCCAGCCGTTTTTGAATCACTACACTGAGCATGGCCCGACATGCTCTTGGCCGGTTTTATTTTCTTTTTTAATTCTGAATAGGTAGACATTTGACCACGATCATACCTGCTGGTAAGTGATGATACAGTCTACGGTGGAACACGCTTACCTAATATATGAGATTACTGATGTATGAAAAAAAAAAGTATTTGTTTTTTACTGAGCATAGTTGTAAATAGTTCCGTAATTAGGTCAGTAAAGAGTGTGCAAAATGATTTGGCTATTGGAATTAAGTTTCTGCCTCTACGGATCTATTTGAAAGATTTCATAGAAACTTCAGTATATTTTGTACCTACTGACCACAGTTGATTCTATGTTTTTACTTTTTGTTGCTACATGAGCTATGTTTTAGTATTTTGTTTACCTGGAAATATCTTTTCTAAAGTTACTAAGTCAAAAGAGATGAAAAAAAAACCGGCCAAGTGCGAGTCGGACTCGCGCGCAAAGGGTTCCGTACCATTATCAATTTATTATTAAAAAAATGCAGTTAAATCAATCTACCTCAAAAACTATAGGAGATAATTTAATCAAACCAAAAATCGTTGATAGAGTTTATTTATTTGCATAACATATATTTTTTTTAGAATTCTATATCGCGTAGTTTAAAAAATAAAGGGGGGGGGACACATTTTTCAGACTTTGAGGGCTGATATCTCGAAAACGATTTGCTTAAATAAAAATTAGATTAATAAACCTTCATATCATTTTCAAAGACCTTTCTATTAATACCCCACACGCTTATATACAACTAAAAAAAATGTTCTATCCTTCAGTTACATGTATGGAGGGCCCCCACCCCAATGTTGTTTTTTACAATTTAGTATCATAATCCTGTAGCGGTTCATAAAACACATATCCTTACCAAATTTCGTTACTATAGCATTAATAGTTTCCGAGTAAATCGGCTGTGACAGACGGACAGACGGACAGACGGACATGACGAATCTATAAGGGTTCCGTTTTTGCCATTTTGGCTACGGAACCCTAAAAAGGTCGAAAATAATAACTTTTGTTCTTACAATACCCCCAGCCCCCATACATTTTAGGAAAATTTCTACTCAAATCCGGAGGTAGCAAAAGTTGAATAAAAATAAAATAAGAGTGATATTTAATCAAACATCAAATGGCACCGTTTTGTAACTGTGCCCTCTAGAGTTCAGTAGAATCAAAATTTTTGAAAAATGACAAATGACCCACCCTAATGCCTATTTATTTACTCTGGCTTTAGAGATATTCAGATTGTACTCATGATACGTATAGCAGTGGAAGAACAATATCCAGTAAACGATAATAGTTTTAAAAAGCGCTTGTCTCGCTAATTGTCGGCGTTGGACGGCGTCGGCGTCGGCGGTCTCTAGTCGGCGTTGATTGCGCCCGCCGACGCTGAACGAATCACTTTATGGAATCTAGGCGAGTTTCGCTTAAGAGAATATAGGCAGTGGCAGAGAATATCTTTGAAAAAATAATGTTAAGCCAAATTTGAATCATCATCCTCATATCCGCCGAAAGACGTCCACTGGCTGGACATAGGCTTTCCCCAAAAATTGCTCAAATGGCCGGTCTTGCGCTACCCGCATACAGCGGACTCCTGCGACCGTCACCAGGTCATCAATCCACCTTGTGGGGGGCCTACCCACGCACCTTCCGGTGCGTAGCCGGCTTTTGAGAACCTAGTGATACCAAAAAAAATTTTTTTTTACCAATTTGGAAATTGGTGGGTATATGAAATAAAACTATGAAAATGGATAAACTCGCGTATATTAGCTAATTTTAACTTCATTCCGACGTTTCTATTTATTTATTTTGTCTCTTGTCTTCATTCTGAAAATACTTGTAATGAATAACAAGCTTAATTTGCAAATTTAGTATGTATGTACATCCACCTTTAAAATTTATTGTCTGTGGTTTAGTATATTTTTCTTTGGTGGGTAGTTTTGTACTTATCTTTCTTATTTTGATGGTTGTAGATCTATCAAATTTCCTCCATTGTCAGTCATCCGCAGACCACGAACCCTGTAAAGTATTCGAAACGTCGCAATGAAGTTAAAATTAGTTAATATACGCGAGTTTATTCGTTTTCATAGTTTTATTTCATGTATAATCCTCGCGGTAACCGAAGAAAATAATATATTATGGTAGGTATATCTTAAAATTTACTTTTTCGCAGCTGATTAAAACATCTTAAACCGTGACCTAAATCCACGAAAACAAGTTGAGAGCGCATTTCCGGCTACCTTTTTAAGAATCCCTTGATCAAATGTTCTAAAACATATACAAAATTACCCAAAAAAGGTTCAAAGGCAAAACAAAATGGAGAGCGTCCGAGAAAACTCGTATTCCTCTTCAAAGAAGTTGTTAATAAAATTAATTCGGGCGCCGGTCGTTTAAGGCATTTCTCTATCAGTCGGTATAACCGGCCATTTCCTTAACTACGTTAGGTGTGGTGTAAGTTATAAGCGGGAGCGGGGACGGACTCATAAGCGATAGCGATTCTGAGAAAAAATAGTAAATCAGTCACTTCAGGTGGAATGTCACGGTCAGCTAGGCACTACAACGCCAATAGATGGCGTTATAGTGCCTAGGTAGCGCGAATTCTACGTATTTTTATATTTTATGTATGATAATACAAATATTTTTAATAAGTAATACGTTTGCCGCTAATAAACTGCTGTTTCTAATGTAGCCAACTAAATTCAGATGAGGTTTAATTTACAAAATAAGTTTATTTGAATAAATACGAAACGCTGCCGCGGCTGCGCAGTATGCACACACACATTCAAACCCTTATTCGTTTACGAAACCGATTGCTTATTTCGAAACGTGTATTGAACTTGGATTAGGCTAGTTGGATGATCGTCTGACGCACATTAATTAGGACCAAGGTTCAAATCTCGTAATTTCAATATATTTTTTACTTTACATTACATGACCTTTTATTTTTTTTAATGATACTTTACCTATAATTACAATTTTTTCAGTAATAAATAAATAACCTGCCTATCCCACAAAACTTTACAAGCGTATAATTCTACAAAATTGTATAAATTCCAAAACAAATAATTGTCAATTTTGTAGATTTGTATGCTTGTAAAGTTTTGTGGTATTGGTCCCTGAACTACCAACCTAGGTTTAATTTTGGTGACCTTATATATTTACTCACCAAAAACGTTTTCAGGTGATGTTATGGCATTCAGTTCCGGTATTTTTTGCATGGTCAATCTGAAATAGCCTATACTACTAAAAAACGGGACTGGATGTCCTAACCTAATAGGTGTCCAATCAGATTGGGACGGAATCTATTCGATGACTTCAGTTTTCATATGTAGATATATTAGAATGATTATATTAGATATTTCTAGTCATTTTAATTATTAGATTCCTTCCCATTCTAATCACGTGCGGAATACATAGATAAAGAAAACATGAATTTATAAATTCAGTGTTTTATTTACATCATATCATATTATTTTCATTTATTATTTCTGTTTTACGTTTTTCTGGTTTTATACATGGATATAGGAAGATTGCTTGACGTTGTGTATGTTGCTTGGAAGTGAACCTTACGCATCTACACATATTGTGACACCTGCAGTTGGCCCTGGATCTGAAATCAGAATACTCATCGTCAAAATGGTGTATAATGATTACTGGAATAAAAAATACATTTCAGCTTTGTCTAGTTAGGTGGTGCTGAACTTGACTGCGAAGTTAGGGAGGGAACCTGGGTTCAAAACAGGTTCAGGGAGTATCTACAAAATGGTTATATTTTTACGAAATATCATTTGATATTCACAAGTTCTTTACGGTGAAGGAAAGCATCGTGAGGAAACCTGCATACACCTGCGAAGAAATTTAAGGGTGTATGTGAATTCCCCAACAAGTACTCGGCCAGCGTTGGGACCACGCAAAATAGGCACGTTTGATGTCGAGTTGCGGAAAAAAATGGCCAGGATACAATACAATACAATAAGTTATATTTTTAATAGTTCAAGGCCTGGAGCTCATCATCCCTCGGGAAACTAACGTTTTCGGTATTTATGTAAAATAAAAATATTATTCTTATAATATATTACTATTTATCTACATGTCAAGTTTCCTTATTCCAATCCGATGAGCAGTTGTTGCGAAAACAATAAACATCGAAACATTTTTGTTATAATAATAGTGGAAATATATAATAAAAAAAAACTGTTTGAATACTGGGAGGAAAGATATCCAGCAAGTCAGCCTCTACAGAACTTACCTTTTGATTTCTCCGTAATATAGTATGATTTCTCCAAGACTTCGCTTACAAGTTTTTTTCAGGCCCGAGTATCGGTGGTTTTTATAGCCTTTCCGGGACGTTTGTGGCTACATAATATCCTCATGTAAATCACTGCACGCTATGAGATATTTCAAACAATCGTAGGCAATTTAGCGTCAATTCGGATTTGTAGGTATAAACAAATGGTAAAACGATAAAGTACTAAGTACTGCCGGTGATTTAGAATCAGAGTGACGTTTGAATTTAGTGTTGCCTTGCCAAATGGGTTTTACGTTCAGTTCCACGAGACTATCATTTAGTACGCACATCTATTATAAAAACATTAAATGTAAGAAATCCTTCCTGTAGTATAGGTATAAATGTAATTAGTATGTATAGGTATATTTTCTATAATAAAAGGTCTTTCGTTCGGCTTTTGCGTAGGGATATGGCCTATCTGGCAACATTAGCAACGCTTGCGTTTGATATTGTTGAAAAATATAAACTGCACTAAATGCGTTAGGGCAGAGCGGCAACGTAGCATTTTCAGCCAACTGGCAACGTCGCTTTCCAACTCACACACCGAACGTACGATTGGTGTATGACACTGTCGACGTTGACCCACATATTGACAAATCTTTATTAAAATAACGTACTAATTTAAGCTATTATTCGACCCTTTATATTACAGAAACATAATTTGCCGCAAACAAATATAAAAATGACTGTCAATTTAAGTGATTACATTGTAAAACTATGCTCCATTTACCCATATTTGAATAAATACATTAGTATGAAAAACGAACCACCTTCAAGAGCTATTTCTTTGACAAAAAACGTTTGATTTTCGTTCACTAATATGGCCAACACATTGACAGGCGAGAGAATGTTATATTATGATAAGGTTAAGCATAGACATAAAGCACGACTAAATGTACCGTAATTAGTAAAGGATAATAATTTAAATTATAGGCGTAGCAGTGTCATTTAATAAGTGATAAAATCATCCTCCACTTTTGACATTCTCTTATTAGTTACTAAGAATGACTCTTTTGTAAAAATCGAGTGCTGGATGCCACCCTCATTTCAACATGAAATACCGTAATAATTATTGTCAACAGTCTCTTTTCTTGCTATTTTTTTTAAATTAAGAATACAGTTATAAAGATTTTCCTAGCCTGTTAGCAACTCATGATCAGACATTTTTTAGTCTAGGTACTTAATAAATATCAACAAAATGAGAAGTTCAAAATCCGCCGAATTTAACTTCGTTTTTGATCTGGGAACTACTAATGAATTTGGTAGGTACGTGTTTTGTATTGTTAACTTTTTAAGTGCTATAGATATGTTCATGTAAGCTTCTGAGCAAAAATAAATTCACATCACCTTAGCGATGTTCGCGGCGGCGCGCGTGTATTGTTTTTAAATTACCATGCGTGCACGGGCTGCAGCCCTGTTGCAGCGGGTGTGCAGCAGTCCCAATGGCATTGGCGAGGGCCTTATTTGTATATTTTTTTATTCCAAATATTTGTTCCTTTGTCATGGCTGTCTTTGTATTTTAGTATCTATATGTATCTATCTATTATATATATCGTCGCCTGGTACCCACATCACAAGCCTTAATTGAGCTTACCGTTGGACTAAGTCGATTTGTGTAAGATGTCCCATGAAGTTATTTATTTATTTATTTAGATGTATCAGTCTCTTATATATTATCGTTGCCTGGTACCCACATCACAAGCCTTAATTGAGTTTACCGTGGAACTAGGTCGATTTGTGTAAGATATTTATTTATTATTATTTATATTCTTACTAACCAAATATATGTTACGCTACATGAAATAGAATATAATTCATTAATTATCATTCTCCCTTTTCTCATGACTTGTACCACACTTAAAGTAAGAGAGCGATAGGGGCAAGTTATTTCATTTAGGAGTCCGGGTTTGTCTCACGAACTACCCCAGAGACGTTCGTAGCCCGTGGCGTTTCGTAGCGGTGTTTCGTAGCGGCGTCTCGTAGCAACTCGTAGCGATCATGGACCGTCGTAGCAGATTTCATTTTTGTGTGCATATTGTGCAACGTAATTTTGTTTCATATTATGAAATGATATAGATATTACGAATGATAATTATTTTTTCTACTCCCGTACTTTTATTTGTCATTTACGTGGTCGTGAACACACCATTAAGATTTGATGTACTGGTAAAGTCGGGTTACATTAGCCCAAGGGGGGTAACATTGCCTACACGAAAAAAACCGCTCTGAATGACATATATAAATTAAAAAGATGGAATCTAACATTTTAATTAAACGATGTCAACCAAATAATCTTATTTTAAGTGCTAATGTAACCCGAATTTATGGTACCTACCATATTATACCTACTAATGTATGTATTTCTTGGATTTCTAGTAACTTTAAAACAAGCTCTGAAGATCGAAGGACTAAAAATGTATAAGATGCCACGTGTAAATCTAATAAGAACGACAAATTAAACTAAGCAGCGGATTTTTAGTGCTATCGTGGATTACGAGGTTTTTTTAAGTAACATTTAATTAAGACCCTAGAGATTTTTTTAAAGATTTTCGGAGCAGCAATGTAGGTACGAATATTTGTTAATATTGATATGACTGATAAATTAGCTGTCAACGAGCGTTTAACTTGAGTGTGTTACTCAACAATGCGCAATGAATTATTTCATACGGATAATTTTTTTGGTCTAATTTAAAGTAAAAAATATCTAAACTAACCCCCGTTAAGAGCTTCGCCCGTGTTGGACTTGCACCCTGTATATCTATGTATGTTTAATAATAAATATTTTTACTGGTTTATGGAATTCAAAAACGAAACGAAATTCATATATAGTGGACGTCTTGTGGCTGAATGATGATGAATACGAGTACACCATTCAACGATTGTTGTGTTACAATTATGGACTCCATGTGAGGGTAGGTAATTGCATTTGCATTGAGAGGGCAACAGAATCAAGTTACAGTGGGGTGTGTTGTTACAATATTACCACGTTATTTCGCTTCTTATGATTGACATGGGGACCAATTTGATTCCTAAGAAGTTATTAAATATAAACTAACCAACCAACCTGTCAATATAGAAAAGGCACTTTAAATAATGTAGGTGCTTGGGTGATTTTGGATAATCTGAAATTGCCGCTTTTTCCGTCTGCCAAGCTGGTTACTATATGTATAATTTAATTATTCAAATTCATTTGCATAATACACAGGGCCCACGAGGTAAGGGGAACAATTTCAACCTTTTATTCCTGAACCTAATACAAGTAAAAATTTTTTTTCGAGTTAAACTACCATTTATAAACCAATTTGTTAATTTCAGCATATTTTTTGCGAAGTTTAGAAACGAGTCTAGAAGAATTAGTAGTAAATTTTAGGTCACACTTAATAAATTAGTAAAAATTTCTAAACTAAATGATTTATTTAGCAAAGATAACGCGATTTAAAACATCTTTATTAGTGCATAATAAATAAACAATTATAAGGAAAAAGTATAATAATATTTTTGAAACGAGTGGCAATGTTTTAAAACACGACCGATAGGGAGTGTTTTAAATCGACACGGGTTACAAATTTCGTTTTTGCACGTCTCTCGTACGACGTTTTTTAGTACAGATCGCCCTCCGAAGTTTTGGACCTGACGTAAAATGACGTACTTCTCGCACTAGAACCTAGAAACAGATGGCTGTACTAAAAATATAGTTACAATCATTTAAATCAACCCCCAGCTGCCCACCTTACAGGATCGTGGTAATATTCATTTTCCAACAAACATTTTTGATAAACTAACCTTTGCAAGACACCGACGTAGTTGGTAATGCGATCCTTTTTGCACTTCTGTGATCAGCGGGCGAGGTCCGAATACCTTTGCTTAGATAAACTCGTTATTTCACCCTTGCTTCATATTTCTCGAGTGAAATGGTGCAAGCAAAGAGAACATAGCGATAGACAAAAGCACATTATTCGCAACTCTAGATTCAACTGGCCAAATCGACATTCTTTTAAAATATAACTACCTACTTATTTATGTACATACAAACATTTCATGGTATAATAATATTAGGGTTAAAATATTGAAGAGTTAACTCGGAATTAAATAACTCTGTGTTTATTTATTTAATCCATTGATCGGTGCAAGTGGCCCTAACCTAACACTCATTGAATTATTACTTGTATTTGAATTACAAACGGGACTTAATTGCGTAAGCTTATGTTTAATATTGTCCTAACGTTTCGGGCATGACGTTACACCAGTGGTCGCAGGCAGACTGATAGATTATCTAATGTTAAAATTGTTTGATACTAATTTGCGTAAATGGCAAATTCAAAAAAATGTGTCCCATAATCGTCAAAACAATTGTGATATAATCGTTCTAAATATATATACATACATATTTGTCATTCGTGTACCGCTCCGGCCAAAACAAACCTCTTTCCGCTCCCGCTACCTCTCATACCATGAACCACTCATCCCACGTACCAGCGTGAATGAGATCCCACTTCTATTTGTTTCTAAGCAAATGGTATTATATCGCGAGTTAATTCTATCGCCAGATGGCGTGATACGGATTCCCGAATCTGATTTAACGAGACGATATCCACAGAATACGTAAATAGATAGAGCATTGATGTTGAAGATTGAGCTAGCGTACGTTCAAATAATAAATGAATAAATATCTTGAGACATATTACGCTAATCAACGTAGTCCCATGGTAAGCCGAAATATAAATATAATAGATAAATAGATATAATAGACATAGATATACATAGACTTAAATACATAGACAGCCACGACCAAGGAACAAATATTGTGAAATATGCAATAATGCTGAAGTATGAAATTAGCTTTTTTCCTTCAAAATTCATGTTCAGTTGTGACTATAGTAGGTATCGGAAATCAGGTTACGTCAAAATAATGGAGCTTGTTATAGATTGTATGTATATTCAATAGTAACAGTGCTCGAAATTAGTTATGCACGCCGGAATCGACTAAAATGAGGCCATTTTGTGGCACTGCAATATTTTAATAAATAAATAAATATCTTGGGACATTTTACACAAATCAACCTAGTCCCACGATAAGCTCAATTAAGGCTTGTGATGTGGGTAATAGGCGACGATACATATAATATATAGATATATATGTATATATACTTAAATAGATAGACAGCCATGACCAAGGAACAAATATTTGTGATAAATAAATAAATACACTAATAATGCCCTCGCCGGGATTATAACTCGGAATTTTCGTTTATTTGTTCCATTTATCGATTTGTTCTTGGTTATTTCAAACTCCATGAATAAACGATTATTCAATTTAATTCCTATTACCTATATTTATGTTGTTGGTTGCTCCAATTAACAGTCAAGGAAATAGATTAATGTACCAGTTCATACCACAATACAGCAATAATCAAAATGAAAGCCACGTGATTACTACTACTATTTAGAATCGAAATTATATTCTTATAAAGTATCCCAAAATTTTGTAACGTGAAATAGTTACTAGTGGAACTCCTTATCTAATTAAGGGCTGATTTTTGAATCCCCAAATAAATCTATCAATTAGTTAAAATTATCGTCATCCTTTTCTAAAATCATCCGTCAAAAAAGGACACGGCTAACATTATTTTGACAGTTACTGTTAACTGGTGATTCAAAAATCAGTCCTAATAGTGTTAAAAAGACTTTTACTTGTATAACATTATACACGCAATGCACTCTTTATAGGAGGTAATCTGCAATACGTCCACATTTTCATACAGATATTTTTCTCGAGATGTTTTCGTAGAAATGAGTTCGGTATATTCGAGGTAGAAATCTTTTGCGGGAAGTTCCTCCCGTTCCTTTTGTTGGCAGGTGTCTTTTATAAAGTTGCAAAACAAATTGAAACTTTCCCGGGGAATTTTTAATGTGAGGTTAAGAGGAGTTTATATTTGGATCAGTGGATTGAGGGATTTGGAGTTGGTGTGTTGCCATGAAGGTGAAGTGACGGCAGGAAAAATACATTTGTCACCACCTCAACTCTTCTCTTCAAATGTCATATAACTTCAAGTTATCAGCGTGCGGTATTGGTGGCAAAGTATGGTTGACAGAAGAATCTTATACACAGGTATTTTATCAATTATTAAAATTTCAGAAATTATAGTCATTTTAATTATGATAATTAATTACCTACACATATTTTAATCACTTATTTAAATTACACTGATAAAATGAGTTAACGACTAAAATGTATTATACAGATTCGGCTGTCAAACGATCACGTCAAAGGCCATAGTCGGATTTTCATAGTAAGTCAGCCTTTAAATCAACCAGACTCTAGTATTTTTTTGTGAGTACCTCTTATGGTGAAGAATATTTCTGCTGAGTATCAACGTCCTATCGGTGACAGTTTTTGACTTATGATTTTTTTTAGTTTTTTCTTTAATGTGTTGTATCTCAGGATGTATAAAAGCGAATTGCTTCAAATTTTGAAATAATGTTCTTCATTTAGATATGCATCGAATTTAAAATAATGAATATCGATTGTCGTATAAAAAAAAGAAAAAAAAAGACCAAAAAATTTTTCATATTTTTTTTTGTGTACCTATGAAGTAGTGACACCTCTATTTTCTTTTTCTAATTATAGACCATACATTGGCCTACTAGTTGCCTAAGTATCAAAATTTTCCAAGCGGTACTTCTTACCAAAAATCGGCAATATGTGTGGTCAAGTTCTGCATTCAATCGGTGTTTTTCAATGTAGTATACAAACTCTTCATTTATATTTGAGTTTTCTTATCAGGTTATCTTATTTAAGAGTAAATGCTAATGACAACTTAATGTCATCATGATGCAAGCTGTTTATTTCATTATTAATCGGCCGTTTACCATTTCAACTAGCGTATATAGTAATATATTCAAGAAATATATTATTTTTAATGAATATCTCATAAATAATATCGAATTACGCTAGTTAAAATAATAAACGGCCGATTAATAATGAAATAAACAGCTTGCATTATGATGACATTAAGTTGTCATTAGCATTTACTCTTAAATAAGATAACCTGATAAGAAAACTCAAATATAAATGAAGAGTTTGTATACTACATTGAAAAACACCGATTCAATGCAGAACTTGACCACACATATTGCCGATTTTTGGTAAGAAGTACCGCTTGGAAAATTTTGATACTTAGGCAACTAGTAGGCCAATGTATGGTCTATAATTAGAAAAAGAAAATAGAGGTGTCACTACTTCATAGGTACACAAAAAAAAATATGAAAAATTTTTTGGTCTTTTTTTTTCTTTTTTTTATACGACAATCGATATTCATTTTTTTAAATTCGATGCATATCTAAATAAAGAACATTATTTCAAAATTTGAAGCAATTCGCTTTTATACATCCTGAGATACAACACATTAAAGAAAAAACTAAAAAAAATCATAAGTCAAAAACTGTCACCGATAGGACGTTGATACTCAGCAGAAATATTCTTCACCATAAGAGGTACTCACAAAAAAATACTAGAGTCTGGTTGATTTAAAGGCTGACTTACTATGAAAATCCGACTATGGCCTTTTAAAATCCTCTTTATACTAACACTGATCTCACTCCACTTGTTATTAGTTACTTAAACATTCATTTTGATCAAAATAACGACTTCGCAAATGTCATTTAATTGTGTGTCGGAAATTAATGACTATAGATTTTTTCTTTTTAAAGTAGGATAAAGTTTATATTGATTTAAAGTTTCACGATTGTCACTCATAATTTAAAGAAAAACGGATCTTAATCGCGTGATTTTACATAATTAAGACCCGTTTGTCTTTAAAATAGGGTAAAGTTTGTATGTATGTAAGGAGAGTACTATTTTTTTGAGAGTACGAGTAAAATAGAACAAAATAGCATTTTCACATTTGTTACTTTTTTTGTTAACCATAGCCATTGCCACGGAAAATGCACCTTGATATAAACCCGTAAAAATGCAGTGCCCTTACAGAGTTTGTGGAAAATGTACTATTATTTTTAGCCATAAGACCTATTGTATATTCACACAAGCAATTAATAAATGAATTAATGAATGATAAAGAATACTATATAAGATTTCACACCGCTAGCGTGGCATGCACGTGCGCATGACGTGCAAGCGGTATGCCATCTACTATGACATTTCTTATGCTACAACGCACACGCCATGCACACGCGCACGCTACGCACAAACACCCGGTGTGGCACAGCCTTTACCCCGAAAAAAAAGGAATCGTCTGGCCTACTACCGCGAAAATCGAAATTCGTAAACGAGGATTTTTCTCTGTCACTTAAACGAAGGTGTCATTGGAGTGAGAGAGACAAATCCTTGAAATTTACGAATTTAGTTTTTCGCGGTAGGGCCGCTGTTCTCGATTATCCATTGGAATACTCCTTATGGAATCCTTTGACGTACTTCGACTTCAACTGCATACGGCACACTTTGACTTTGAACTAACGGACTGGAAAATGCTGGTTCGCCCAAAGGTCGATTGGTATGAGATGCCTATTAAGTGTAAAGAGTAACCTGACGTATTTTATGATATACCTGGTACCTATGAATCTTTTCTATTTATACTTATGTAAGAACAATTAGTTTTGTTGTTGATAATGTATTGCTTTTTTAAAGGCTCTCCAAATTGTAGCACTTGAATACATAACCGTTGGTTTTGACATACATTGTTGTAGCTTGCTGCTTGTAAGCTTGTAGCAGTCACAAAACACACAAACATAACTAAATTCAGCTTAATTATATGGAGACAAAATATTAAATTTCAATTGATATTAAGTTATGAAATATATTAATTAGATGCCCGTGTTTCGAGCCCTCTACAGACTTCTTGGGTAACATAACTTCAGAAGAAATCAAACAGTACTTTGAGCAAAACTTAAAAAAAGAGCAAAACTAATAAAAATACCTGAACTCGCCCATAATATTTATAATAATCTAACATCGCAATAGTTAAGTTTTTCTAGTTAGATACTCGTACCCATATTTTTTTTCGAAGATTAAAAAACTTTGCTGTAAAACATTAAGAATTACCTATTTTTTATTTATTTTACGTTGATGACAAGTTAGTAGGTACTAATTATAATTCAAGTGATTCTAAAATCGATTATTACTTATAAATGTGACGTTTCACACACACTTACCAAACTCCACGAGGGATTGAAAGGGAAAAACGAACCAACACGTCACAGGCGGCCCAAAACCTTTCAAGCCATTAATTTTTGAGCATCACCGAGCTTTTCGATTAGCTGACAAACAAAACAAGACAATACATGAATCTGCGCACGCGAAAATGATCTTTATTGCTTTGCTAATAATTGCTCCTCTCGTATAAATACGCCTTGATATCAAATGGGTGCTATGTGTCTATAAAGCAGAATTTCGTGTGTGTTTGTAGGAGGCCCACCGCGAACTGTGAAAATCGTTTTCGAGCTTTTGTCGCTGTCTATCCAACGAAGGCGTCTTAAGAGTAATGGAGACAGATGTTCGAAATTTTCGATTTTCGAAATTTGAAATAAGCTTACAGGTATGTGTAACGTGGAGTGATTTGTGGGACTCTCGTAGATCCCTTGAAAGGACAAATTGTATTGTTTGAGTTTAAAATCGATATTTGCAGTAAATCTTAGTGATTTGTATTGTTTATGAGTAATGTGTGTTTGATGATATTGTGTCTAAGACACTTCAATAAATTACATTAAATACTCGTATTTTACAAGAGATCTTAAGTACGATTAATTTGCTGAGGTTATGTTACTTGTTTTGTAATACAAAATACCTTTGACGTGAAAGCTACATTTAATCGTTGAGATGTTATAATGTGACAATGATAAAAATGTTGCACATTTTTAAGTTTCTGATATAACGAAAAGTCTATTGTTAATTTTATAGAGAATTTTTTCGTAGAGAATATTGTATCTATGGGTTTTACGAATATTTTGCCAGTACGTTGTCAAAAGGTTAAACACAAGTACCTAACGTACGAAGTCATGTCCTGTGTAAAATGATTACGCTTGAGATTAATCAGGTACATATTTATTTTTGGCTTGATAAGAACCTAAAATGGCTCAGTACATTTTACTAGCGTTTAATTTGTATTGTTTAAATGAATTAGTACAATCACTGACAATAGTATCTTGCACTATGAAGGCCTCAAAAATATCTGACACAGTATTATTTTTACCGACATAAATGCATATCACATACTATAGCGGCCTTGCTAATATATTGCAAGATACTATTTATTTCTAGTGACCGTACAGTTTTCAACAATATTTTATACATTCTCCTATTTTGGTTGTATATTTTTATGTAAAAACTTTTAAATAAATACAGAACTAAATCTTTGTCATTAAAATAATAATAATTATAAACGCATTGTCTTTAGCACATGCCTATAATCACCACGCTGGGCAAGCGGATTGGCGATCGGAGTAATGTGTGCACTATGATGACGCTGCTGCCAATCATCAATCTTCTATCAAAGAATGACCAGTGACACTTCAATACCTTAGTCGACTTTTACGACACCTGTGGGAAAATTTGGTGTGGTGGCACCACGCGGCTTAAACCGGCGTTCAAACCAGTTTTTGTTTGTATACTAGCGACCCGCCCCGGCTTTGCACGGGTACTATACCTACATAAAAACCTTTCTCTTGAATTACTCTACCTATTAAAAAATCTCATCAAAATCCGTTGCGTAGTTTTAAAGATTTAAGCGTACAAAGGGACATAGGGACAGAAAAAGTGACTTTATTTTATACTATGTAGTGTAGATTAATGCAATAATAAAACAGAAGAGGAAAAATGATAGGTCATTTACTTCGTCACGATGACTTCATTTAAGTTTTAATAGAAGGAAAAAGATAAAGAGGAAGACCACGTAGAACCTACATGGAGCAATTGAAGGAAACTATAGAAGTTGAAACGTATAGAGAGCTGAAGGAAAAGGCAGAGAATAGAATAGAATGGAAATTACTCCACCGACAACAGCCAAGCTCTTAAATTAATGATAATGATGATGAAGATTAATGTGAATAACCGGTTATTAACCGGTTTAACCATACTTGCCAAAACTGGTTTGCATCCCTTGTGATTTAAATGGTTTGAAATCATTTTCGCCTACCTGCAACATTGGCAAGACCCAACGCTCTTGCATTTTTTAACAGCTCCGTTTTTCCCATTACCGCTAAACACTCGTCTAATTGAGTAACCGTGTCGGATCGTCTCTCTCGAATTTATTTAGCCGGATCTGATCGAAGTTGAAATCGGTGATTGATTTGGGTACTTTATTTGGGAAAGAATGGATAATTTATAAATTTAAAAGCTTGGAAATTGTTATTGGAATTTAAGGGTTTGTTGAATGGATTATTTATCACTAAGACTACTGACATTAGGAGATCCGTAGGCGAACTAAAGTTACTGACATAGCCTTCCGGATTAGCAAGCTGAAGTGGCAATGGGCAGGCCACATTGCACGCAGAGCATGGTCGATGGGGTCGAAAAGTGCTCGAGTGGAGACCACAGCTAGGCAAACGCAGCGTAGGACGTCCACCCACAATGATGGAGGTCGCATCTAACCGGTACATGTGGAGGTCCAAAGGGGAGGCCTATGTTCAGCAGTGGACGTCTTATGGCTGTGATGATGATGATGAAGACTACTGACAGTGTTGATATACTAACTTGTTCAAACGAACTCACCTCATGTGCATGGCGTGAACGTTGTAGTATATATAAATATCTTCTTGCGCCTCCTTCTTCTTCATCGAAATTTTATAACAGCTCCTTTACGTTTCGGGCTGTTCGGTTGTGGAATGCTTTGCCGCTGGATCTACGATTAGCAAAATCTCTTCCAATTTTTAAAAACCTTTTGAAATCACATGACCTTTCCATGCCTTAACTTGAGCTATTATCATTAGTTTTTTTTTAATGTGTATTTACGTTTATTATCTTTAATATAAACACTTATTTGTATGTATGTATCAATATATGTATATATCTTTATTATATTACCTATGTCTTAAATTGATTTAATTGATCATAATTCTTAATTTGTTCTCATATCGGCACTACCCGATTATAATTATTTGCTAATGTTTTCATTTCCTGCTACCCTAAGGTTGGAAGAGATTGCTTGTAAGCGATAAGACCGCCTGTTGTTGCCTATCGATACATGTTGGTCTGTATTTGTATTTTAATTAAGTATGTGGTGCACAATAAAGAATATTTACTTACTTACTTAAATATCATATTAGATGGTACACCGCTTGCGTGGCGTGCACGTGTGCGTGACGTGAAAGCGGTGTACCATCTACTATGACATTCCCAACGCTAAAACGCACACGCATTCGGTATGACTCAGCCTTAAAATTGGTATAGTTGAAGATAAAAGCTTGTATCAGAAATACAATTTTAGATAAAGAAATATTCTAAAGTACCTAGATGCCCACGGTGAAATAGTTTAACGATTAGATTACACTTTGACCCACATCACATCACACACACCCATCATCAGCCTATGATAGTCCACTGCTGGACGTAGGCCTCTCTTATTAACTATGCGTACCTGTAGACGTATTAGGAGGTAAATGCCCATAATCGCCACGCTGGGCAAGCGGATTGGCAATCGCAGTAATGTGTCCATATGATGACGCTGAAGCCCATCATCAATCTTTTATCAAATAATGGTCAGTGACACTTCAATCCCTTAGTCGACTCTTACGACACCCGCAGTAGAAGTTGGGGTGGTGACAAATGTATTCTTATTGCCGTCACCACACGGCCTGACCCACAGGTTTCGTTTAAAATTATGTTTCTAAATTAACTCGTATTTCGTAGTCGTTGTAATTCCCTAATTGCAGCGGGCAACTGTTTAACTACCCTGTTTCAGTTTTGTTTTAGTTCTGTTGCAATTTTAAAAACTCGTCGGCGACAGTCGCACAGTTTTAAAGTTTCGCAATTAAAATTTTCGAATTAGACTGTTTTGTTTATTTCGCTGGGTATTAACTTTTATCTCTGCTTTGAGTATGATTTTTGCATCATTTCCACTTTGCAGGTTTTAGAAAAAGATTCGTGGCAATTAATTTAAAATTACTCGTCTCAATTGCAGCGCTTTACATACATGTTACACTTAATTTGTTTTATTTAAATACTACCAAAGCGTTGGATTTTTACAAAATGCAAGTGGACGTAGTTATGCAAAAAGGAACCAATCTACACAATCATACTAAAGATTGACATGTTTATTTTGATTTAGCATTTTAGTCACAATGAAAGACTCATGTGCGTTGGTTACCTTTTGGCAACTACGTCCTTCATTTAAAATCTCCATGATTACAATATCTTGCACAAAATTCAAAGAATACTAAACATGATTTTGAGTGCAATTTTTTGTTATAAAAATGATTCACATTGTACGCAAGAATTAATTCAAAGACTCATAGAACGAGATTACCTGCTTTAGACAAAGACGGTGGATTAAGTAAGTATGAAAATAAGTAGTGAATAACGCAGAGGAAATCGCTGCAGCCTTATCTTCGCCATTTGTAGTTCAATGACCCCGCCGAAGGCTCGACAAGTACCTCACACAATTAAGATTTAAGCGTAGTTTGTCCGACCATAGTCAATGCTTAGAAAAAATTATGTGCACCCAGTCTTTAGCTAAGCAGAATTCTTAGAGAATAAATAATAAAACATTTTCATAGGTTTTTTATATAAGAAAAATATGACATTTGATGAAAATGACATGAATATGAGTTCCTGAATTAAATTGTTAAACTTATTATATCTAAGATATTGATTGCCCCTTAAAAAGGCACATAGGCTTATAACAAATTGCATATAATATACCCAATAAATTCAACTGGTGTCCACTAAAATGGAGTGACCAAGTGGTTGAGGCATCAGCCGCGAAAGCACACAGCGTTCAAATCCAACCTCCGACGTTGTTAAACTCGATTTTTTTTTTCATATGACAGCTAATGTGTATTTTTTTTCAGGAAGTTTTAAAAGTAATATTATTTCAAATCGATAGGGAGCCAACAACAGTCTCTATGCCTGCTCAAGAAAAGTAAACACACTTAACTTTGAACCAGTAGTAGATTTTTTTTTCTCTCTTGATAGTGTCAGACGATTCGAAAATGCTTATAAATAAACTTACTCGAATAAAAAATAGTTTGACTTTCACTTTGACTTTGCAAATCCGTTTGTATGGCAGCCGGCATTAAGTTTGTCCTTTAAGAGCGTATTTAGACTGAATCTATGCGTCGAAGCCGCACCGCCGGTGTAATCTTGCCCTAATGGCTATGGACCCCCGTAGGACCCCATTTGAGGGGCAAGGAGTTTTGTTCCCTTTGCTTACCAAATTCAAGTCAAACTTCAGAAATATTTATTTGATCCAGATATCACATCATCAGCCTATCTTAGTCTACTGCTGGACGTAGGCCTCTTCTATTAACTATGCGTATTGACGCATTATGAGGTAAATGCCCATAAATCAGCGTCGAAATGACTATCGGGCTCTACCATGTACTAAATCATGTAACTTAAAAATGTTCCACTCGGGGCCACATAATGATGTGTGCAAAAATATATAATAAGCTACCATCCGAAATAAAATGTATAGATAATGTGAAATTATTTACTAAAAGGCTTGACACTTACTTATTAGAAAATTGTTACTATACATTACAAGAATATCTAGACGATGAGCAATAAATAATTAAGGAGTTTAAAAATTATCTTAGTTTTTAAGTAAATTGTGTTAAATATGTTATCGTAGTTTTAAAGTACATTGCTGTGCCTCTACGGGGTGCATATTATAATATGTATGTATTATTACTGTTGTAATATGTGTGCAATAAACAATTTGATTTGATTTGATTTGATAATCACCACGCTTAGGAAAGAGGATTGCCGATCGCAGTAATGTGTCCACTATGATGACGCTGCTGCCCATCATCAATCAAATCAAAGAAAGTTTAGTGACACTTCGATCCCTTAGTCGACTCTTACGACACCCGCGGGAAGAGTTGGAGTGGCGACAAATGTATTCTTGCTGCCGTCACCACAAGGCAAGTCGAACTTATAAAATATATATCAGCCTCAGTAGCCTAGTTGGTAGTGACCCTGCGCACGAAGCTGGAGGTTCCGAGTTCTAGTCACTCATATTTTAACGACAAACGGGTCTTAATCGATAATATTAAACTTAAGTTTCGATTAATACTCCTTTGCCGTTAAAATAATAACAGTTTTCGTTACAAAAAACCTGCACTTTTATGTAAAAACATTGTATAACAAAGCTAAATAGGCCATAATTACAAAAAAAGTTAATTTTTTGTGTATATGTATGACCGATTTGACTGGCAGTCGGCAAGCATCGGCAATACTAGACAAGGTGTCGTTGGGAGGTCAATCTTCTCAGATAAACTGAATTTTATTACTGTTTATACAAAATTACGTCTTATCTCTAGCTATATTGAAGGAAGGTTGTATTTTGTGTATCTAAGGATGACGTTTTCAAAAATAAAATACTTTTTGGTTGTAACAAAACATGATTGAAACAACATGAGAAAACATATTTAAAGAATAATGAAGACGAACTAAAAATGTTATTGATATAATATATCCCAACAGTATTTATTTAAGCATTATTGCACAAAACGGTAACGGCTTAATGCCAAATGACTCTACTAGCCAACCATAGGGCCTAACGAAAACAGATAAATATAGTGCGCAGAAAAAATAATAATCATATAAGTCTTCCCCAATTATTGCCAATATTTTTATGACTGGTTCTGTGCTGCATGTCTCCAGCAGGTTGTAACGGCTGTAGTATACACCGTGTTTTTATTGATTTCCGTTAAATTAAAGGGAAGCTTATTTAGGTCAAAAACAATCAATTTCTCTAAGAAACTAGTGTCTTAAGAGTTATTAAAAAAATAAATTTAATGACTGAACACGTGTACTGCAACCTTTATTACATCCTAATGTTATTTATTTTGACATGTGCCGTCAGCAGCTGTCAGTCACCTGGGATCTTATTTTTAAGGTTGTCTCACACTTGCCATTACAATTATTATGTATGAAAACGAAAAAAAAAAAATTTATGAAATTAACTAAAGCCGATATACCTGGCAACTTCTATTAATGTCCCAAGTAACCTGTCCAATTTAGCGGAAATCAATAAAAACACGGTGTATAACATCCAATATTTACATTTACAATAGTTTTCAATTTCAACATAGTTTTTTTTTCTTATAGACTATTGTATAATAAATAAAATAAATAAATATCTTGGCACATCTTACACAAATTAACCTAGTCCCACGATAAGCTCAATTAATGCTTGTGATGTGGGTACTAGGCGACGATATATATTATATAATAGATAGATACATATAGATACTTAAATACATACACAGCCATGATCAAGGAACAATTTGTGATAATTAAATACATAAATAATGCCCTTGCCGGGATTCGTAGGCAGAGTCACTGCCAACTACCAGGCTATGGAGACTGATGATGATAAAAAAATATTATTAAACGGTTAAGATATTTAACGTAAGTATTCTAGCAAATAAACTTAGCTTATCTTATCTTAAAGTAGATATAAATCTAATATAATTATAAGATTTTGCACTAGTTAAATGCAATTTCGTAGTCAAACTGAATAAAATCGTGAAGTCTAATGAGACTGTTCCTTTTGTTGATCTTCCGGACTCTTGAGACTTCGTTTGTTCACTGCGTTTTGCACATATGCATAACCAACATACCAAGATCCCTCTCTATATCCGTGTAGTATTAAAACTAGAGGTCAGATTCGGTTGGGTGGTTAGTAGAACAATGAAGACACGGTCTGTGACTTTCATGTGGAGTTTTTATGCAAATGTGGTGTCAGAGTGTTTGTTTTAGTTATCATTAACGGGTGGAGTGAAAAAGGATAATGGTAAAAAATACGAGGTGCAAATTACCTAAAAAAACTTGTCTTAAAACACGAGTTTACTGCTTGAAAAAGGTCTTTTGCGTAATTTGCTTTATGTCCATGCAGCTAGTAGTATACTTCACCAATTTTATTGTAGCTCTAGGCCACTCTAGAACCATGTAAAAATAACTAGTAGTAAGAAATTTCTTACAATCTGATTTAATGTCACTTTGACACAGTTCCTAAGTGGACTAGAGTTCCAATTGGTTGACCGTAAATGCTTATCATATGTACGTTTGTGATTAAGTGTCGTAATATAATTTAAATGTACCTATTTACACTTGCGGTTAAATAAAATTCGTAAAAAATCGTAGAAAATATTGCAAATTATTCAAATTTCATGTATCAAAAAATATAGTATAACCAGTAAAGGTTGTTCACGAAATAAAGTAGCCACCGTAAAATCAGCCTCTACTGTTACACAACAATACCATGTATTTCTAACAGCCATGGGACTGTAAATTAGTTCTTCTGTTTTATGTTTAACAATCCAATATCCAAAAGCATTCGATGAAAAGTCGTTAAAATCAAAATAACTTCATATAATGCTTAATGCAAAAGTTCAGTTCCAAAAAAGTGCGAACTTCCGAGACAATTTCAATAATGTTAGACTTGAAATAGTTAATAAAAATTGTAGACACGAGATTCACAGTTTATTATAGTATCGGTATTGTAATTCAGTTAAGACCCATTGGGAAACTAAATGACCCAAAATGGTAAAATAAGAAGAAACACTACTTAAATCCAGAAGTTTAAATAAAAGTCCATGATTATGGAGAAAATGATAAAAATATCAACCTTAGCGGTCGAGAAGATAGGCAAAGAGCCCTTCTTTGTAATAACACCTTAGTAAAGGTATGGTCTCATACAAAAAAAAGAATTATACAGCAATGGCTACTTTATTTCGTGAACAAGCCTTATCCTGTTAGACATTGAAATTCCAACAACCAGATCGCAAAACGTCTGGTTGACGTAACTTAAGACCGAAGAGCTGGCGACTTCCTCGCACAACGCATCAGTATTGCGATACTGCGAGGAAATGCCGCCAGCATCCTCGGTACAATGCCACAAGGGCCAATCTTAGATATAGGTTAGGTTAAGTAGATTAGTTAGATTTAATTTATGTACATAAATTGTAGTATTGAAAATAAATACATATTAAAAACCAGATTTTAAAAAGGATTCAACTTTATTCTATGCATATTTTAAAAAGATATATTATTTTAAATCAGGTAGCTGTTTGCAGTCTTTTCTATGAAAAATTTGACCTGACCCGTATTTTATCATTCGAATTTCATATACAAATCGTCCTAGTCGCAAGGATACTCGCAAATTAGTATATTAGCGAGCCTCTTTTGCCATGATATAAGACTGCATGTTCCGTGGCAAATCCGATATAAGTAATCTGATGGCTACTATACAGTTATCATTTGATTTGAACACCGCTCCACGACTCAATGCCACCCTGTTTCCAAGCACTTCATATTTTAAAATCCTCCTAAGTGGCACGTCTCCAGCATCACGGTTAAGCGTGAACTTTTAAATTGAAGAACGCTTCGTGACTGAGAGCGCCGATATCTAAGCCCAAACTTCACTAGGGTAACCACCTGTTCAGCTCGTAAAACAAACAAAAAAATACATGAATGTAACGAGACCTTGCTTTGTAGTGTTCCGTTCACCCAGTGCTCAAATAGGACGCATTAAATGCAAATTCAAATACTTTAATGCTATGTTTTATAGCATTAAAGAAATATACATATCAAAATAAATATCCAAAATAACAAAACTAAAATACCTTATTACAATATGAACATTACTTAATTTTTAATACACAATTATACATATTCCAATCACATAAAATAAAACCATAGTAACTCAACATAATAATTCATAAAAAATACACATATTAACTCTGCTGTTATTAATACTCGTTGGCTTATAGTACTGTCGATACGAGTATATTATATACAATCAAAATAAAATATTATCACATTCACCTTACTGCTGAATTAAACTCCAAATATCTTATTTTAGACACTTAAATCCCATCTGCAAAACGATAATGTGCAAGTTTCCGTTTCCGTAACTCTACTAAAACAAAACAACCCAAAAATATCCCGTCCCAAGACTCCAAGTCGCTTTAATTCCGAAGGAGCTACGTGCCTCGCGCTTCTTTGATATGCTAAGTAGGCGCGATGTGTTTTACTCCGTTTTTGTGAAGAATAACAAAAACATCAGACAAATTCCCTTTGAGGAGTTGATTTTGAGAAATAGTTTATATTTGATTAGTGTTTCATGGAATTTGGAATGTCAGAAACAAAGCAATTTAAAGGTTAATAAAAAGTAACTTCAGCATATATTATTCAGAAAAAAATGCATTTTGTAAAGAGACTCGGGTGGATTTCATTTTTGTCGAGCGTGGTGTGTATGTTTTTGTACATGTTAAACATTATCTTAAGTATAAACAATATTACAATTGTATTTATCAAATGCCCTATATTTACATGTACTTACTAAGATATAAAACAGCTCAATGTATGGAATGCCACTATTTGTTTATTATAGCATCATGATTATTTGTAAATTATTGTTTTTATTTTTCACCGTGATACATCACCCGCTTATATTATAATAGGGAAGGCCTTCCCTATTACCAATGCGTATTTGCGTATGGATGCATTAGAAGGTATATGCACGTAATCGCCACGCTGGTTAAGTGAATTGGCGATCGTAATACAACCTTTTATGATAATGATGATGATACCAACCACATAACCATTCGTCTATTGATGAATGGTCAGTAACACTTCAATACCTCTATCGACTCTTACGACACCCACGGGAAGAGTTGTAATTGTGACAAATTTTAATGTATTTTTAGTGCATCGCCACAGTATTCCTTTTACAAGAACATGTGATAATTGTCATCCTGATACCAATTGTAATTTAATCTAAATCATAAGACCGCTTTTGTGACTCCAACTGTGGCAACTACAAAAAATGTTGTTTCCGTTTGGGTTAAGAACAGCCCACAATAAAAACAACGAAATATCTCGCAAAAACGTGTCCATGAAAACATCTCTTCTTTAAAAACAAATCCGTTACCAAATCACGTCACATCCGAAACCGCGATCAATATCAATCAAGGATGAGCGATCAATATCACTTCCCCGTGCCATTTGTCATTCCCGTCCGCGAAGACGCGTCATTACCATTCCGTCATTACCGTACCGTTTTATCTGCGTTTTATGGGAGGACTTTATGTGACTTGCGTACTTTAGAATCCAACTTCATTTTAGATTTGGGTGTAGGTAGCGAACAACTACGGAGCTCTTGGACGGCTGGCTACCCAAGTATATTTTAAGAAGAAAACTGATTGTGTTGACGATAACAGAAATAAGACCGTGGGGCTTCTCTTGTCAACACAGTACATCACTTGTGAGCGACCACCATATTGTCCAGCAATAAATATTTTGAAGGTGATATTTCAGCTGAAATTCTGAAATTCACTGCCATGTTACAAAACGATTGCTTGTAACTAATTTGATTTAAAACATGACCAGTACTGTTGGTTACAAAAGTGCGTACCAACTTTATGAATGAATTCTTTTAACAAAATTGCCTGCTTATTTTTGCAGCCACTAATATACATATACATATACATATACAATACGTATGCTAAAGGAAGAGCTTACTACTTAATTAGGCCATTGTTTTGTTATAAAAGGATAGCAATCGACAACATGATATACTTACTATTATTTAAATTAATAAAACTTCTACTTAACTCAGTGAGTTGAGTAAAAATCGGCAAAAAGAACCACTGGATAGGGTAAAGTTTAAAAAAGTGAACAAGTTAACGAGACATAGGGGTCGGATTGACCGCTCCCAACTTTAAACGTAGTCTTCAACTTCGGCACAGATATAGGTGAGAATAGATCAACCTTTTGTTGTGTAACAATAGTACATTACATCAAAGGCCGGGAAAATGAAGATTTCCGGCCAACTTGGTATATACCGGATAGGTAACGAGGGCGGGAATCCGTTTTCACGCCGAGGCATGTATAGTGCTTTTCTCAAACATACAAAGAAATACAAAAAAAGAATGACAATGTTGTCGAAATTCAAAAAAAGTTACTTTGCTGGCCTAGGCCTGAAAAGTGTTATGAAATTCAATTTACATCCCAGTGTGTTACTGCGCCCTAAAATCGATACTTCCGAGTCTATTTTAAGGAACGTAAAGACAATATTTCATTGCATATTTGAGAAAAAACCAGTATTGCGTTTATTTGCAAATGAGTATTATTGTATTCTGATTAATTAAACGTGGGACGTAATTAATCAGAACACAATAATACTCATTTGCTAATTCCCTTTTTACCCCTTGGACACGGAACCCTAAAATGGTTCAAATTAAAAAATCTGTTTTTCATCCAAATCTATCAAGTTGACTTTCATCATCATCAGCCTATGATAGTCCACTGCTGGACGTAGGCCTCTCCTATTGACTATACCTATAGACGCATTATTATTGGCGATCGCAGTAATTGTTCACTATGATGACACTGCTGCCCATCCATCTTTCTTTTATAAAATAATGGTCAGTGACACTTCAATCCCTTAGTCGACTCTTACGACACACGCAGGAGTGGTTGGGGTGGTGACAAAAGTATTCTTACTGCCGTGTGCCGTCACCACACGGCAAGTCGACTTTACATACAACCATTTGACCCATTTTAGGGTTCCGTGCCCAAGGGTTAAAACGGGACACTATTACTAAGGCCCCACTGTCTGTCTGTCCCTCTGTCACCAGCAGCCCTACCGCTATACTACTTCGAAATCCGCAAATGTCGAGAATTTGTCTTTCTCACTCTAATGAAGCCTCCATTGGAGTCATCATCATCATCATCAGCCTATCGCAGTCCACTGCTGGACATAGGCCTCCCCAATTTCACGCCACCGTTCTCGATTTTCGGCTGCTCGCATTCAGCTCCTGCCAGCCATCCCGCGCAAATCGTCGCTCCACCTTGCCTGAGGGCGTCCTACACTACGCTTGCCGAGACGCGGTCTCCACTCAAGAACTCGTTTACCCCAACGGTTGTCGGTTCTACGGCTAATATGGCCAGCCCACTGCCACTTCAGCTTGCTAATACGGTGGGCTTTGTCGATCACTTTGGTTCTCTGCCAGATAACCTCATTTCTGATTCGATCCCTCAGAGATACGCCGAGCATAGCCCTTTCCATAGCTCACTGAGCGACCTTGAACTTGTGGACCAGCCGTACCGTCAGTGTCCACGTTTCGGCTCCGTACGTCATGACGGGTAGGACGCACTGATTGAAGACTTTTGTCTTCAGACACTGTGGGATCGACGATGTGAAGATTCGACGTAACTTCCCAAATGCTGCCCAACCTAGCTGAATTCTTCTATTCACCTCATTCTCGAAGTTGTTTCTACCCATCTGCAATGTTTGGCCGAGGTATACATATCTTTGAACAACTTCGAGAACGGTGCCGTGTACTGCGATCGGTTCCGGTAGTACATGTTCATTGAACATAACCTTGGTTTTGTCCAAGTTCATCCGTAGGCCGATGCGTATAGAAGAGTCAGCCAGGTCGTTCAGCATCTGTTGTAGGTCCTGCAGCGTTTCTGCCACGATGTCGATATCATCAGCGAATCGCAAGTGAGAGATGTACTCGCCATTAATGTTGATGCCACGCCCTTTCCAGCTCAGCGTCTTAAACATATCCTCCAATGCATTTGAGAACAATTTCGGGGAGATCACGTCCCCTTGTCTCACGCCTCTATGCAATGGTATAGGATTTGTTTGCTGATTCTGTACTTGGACGGACATGGTGGCGGCCTCGTATAGACATCTTATCACTTGAATGTATCGCCAATCAACTTGACATCGCTGCAAGGACTCCAGAACAGACCAGATCTCAATCGAGTCAAAGGCCTTCTCATATTCAAATTCAAATTCAATTATTTATTGCAAGAACATAGTCAAATTCAAATTACAATAGATGGTAACATTTAAAGAGCGTGTCTTATGTTCTACCAAGCAAGGCATGCAATAATTATTTACAAGTATGTACAATAAAATAGAAATATATACCTACATTATCTAATTAACATTTCAGAAAGATGACGTCAACTTGTTTACTCGTGAATATACAACACTCCATTATCCAATCCGTATACAATTAAGGGAAAAAAAACATATATAAATACTCAATATCAGGTTTTACAATTAAGTCGGATCTTGGTAACATAAATATTCCTTTACTGAGTAAAAACACTTGTCTAATAGCCAACTCGTAAGAGATTTCTTAAAACGATCTGTAAGACACTCTAAGATACATTTAGGTAGCTGGTTATAAATTTGTATAGCCATACAGAACGAATTATTTTTGTGAAGCTTTACTCTAGAATATGGCAAGAATAGCCTATCTTTATTTCTAGTAGATCTAGGATAAAAAGTACTTTGTTTTTCAAAATATTCTGGATGTTCTTTTACAAAAATGCACATTTGTTTGATGTACAGTCAGGGAATTTAATTTCCTACCCATTTCGTAGAAATGTTGTTAGGCATTCACGATGCATTAAGGTCGAAATTTTAATTTTAGTATTGATGTGTCAATACAATACCCATTATTTGTCAGTGTCACTGCACGTCACATAGAACCTCTTTACGAAGTTATTTACTTTTCTAATAAATAATTACTTAAACACATGGCAGATGCTGTCAGTGTCAGTCGAGAAAATTGTGAAATTATTGTGAGCGCAAATGTTAGAGTTACACCAGGAAGGAGTAGGAATTCATGAAATAACACGTTGGTTAAATGTGGTTAGGAACACTGCTCGCCGTTGGGTACGGCGATACAATGCTGAAGGAAGCCTTATTGATCAAAGGCAAAATAACCATGGCCCGCTAGCATTAGCCGAAGACCAACGCCGATTAATGCGACGTCAATATAATTTGGATGGCTCTACGACAACAGGACGGTTTGCAGAAATGTTTGACGTTCACCCTAGAACAATAAGGAATTGCCTACATGCAATGGATTTTCATCACAGGCGGCCTGCGAAAAAAATTGCATTGACCGAGGCTCATAAAGCAGCGCGACATCACTTCGCCCGTCAGTAATTAAATCTTGACTAGACATCTACAGCATTTTCCAGGTCTCAAACCGGAAGATTACATTTGTGGCGTGGTCATTCGCGATCTTGGTGGATACACGTGTTTTTAATTGATTTTTTTATGACTATTGTGTTAATTTGTTGCGTTGAAAACTTTTTTTAATAAACACCCTGGTCAAGTGATTGATTAAATAAGATTGAATGAGATAAAATAGTGTTCTTGTTATAAATAATATATGTTATGAATAAAGAACGTCCGTTATGCTTTTATTGAATTATCACTTTAGTCAATTATGTTAGTTTATCGACAGAAACATTTTGCTTTCAGCCTATATATCGGCACCAGCGGCCCTACCGCGAACTTTGAAATCCGCAAATTTCGAGAATTTGTCTCTCACTCTCTAATGACGCCTTCGTTAGAGTGACAGAGAAAAATTATCGATCGAATTTCGTAGTTCGCGGTAGTAGATCAGTGTCTGGATTCGTCGACAATCAAAAATTTAAACTTTGATTCCGAGTTCCCGATTCATTCAAATATAACAAGACTGAAAGCGATAGAAATATATTTTGATAGATTTTCGATTACTGTCATCCATTTTTAGCAGTGCCTTGACGTTTTACAGTTCCCCATGTCAACGTTCTTATTCATATCAGTTGCCTAGTAACACAAACGAATGCGTCTGATATGTCAAAGTAACGTTGTGCTTAGTAGATAGCTCTTATGATGACTGTTTGCTGTACGATATTGATCCTTAGGTGGGTAGGAATTTAAATTCCCCGACTGTACATGCATGGAAGTGGTAGTACTTTTATTTCTTTAAATAAGGGTCTACATGGTTCTAAGTAGTGTGTGTTACACACTGCTCGTACACATTTTTTCTGTACTAAAAATGCATCGTCCACATCCACGGAGTTGCCCCAAATAATCAGACCGTAGCTAAGAAGAGATGACACGTAACCATGGTAAGCAGTTAGTGCTAAATCTCTAGATGAGGTTCTGCTTAATTTTCTTAGCGCAAAAACAAACTTGTCTAGCCTTTCACACAAGTAGGCAATATGGGCTTTCCAGCTACAGAATTTGTCAATAATTATTCCAAGAAATTTTGTTGTTTCTACTTCTTCCAATTGGTATGTATTGTAATTTACATTTAGATCAATATCAGCACTTTTGAATGTCTTAAATTGCATAATATTAGTCGTTTGCACATTAATTCTTAATTTATTTATGTTTAACTAGTCAATTATATCTGCTAGAGTGTTATCAATGTCGTTGTTAAAATTATTTATGTCATTAGATTTAATTATCAGAGTCGTATCATCAGCAAACATTATGCAATGTTGTTTAATATGCAGTGGCATGTCATTTATGTACAAAATAAAGAAGAGGGGCCCTAGAATACTCCCTTGAGGTACACCACATTTATTGTGCCGATACTGTGATCTCGTAGTAATCAGTTCATCATTTTCAATAGTTTGTATTTCTGTACATTGCTTGCGATCTGTAAGGTAGCATTTAATCCATCTGAAGGCATTCCCTCTTATACCATATCTCTCAATCTTATTTAAAAGAATCGAATGGTGCACAAAATCGAATGCCTTACTTAAGTCCAGAAAAATAGCAGCTACTGGTGTTTGGTAGTTTATTGATTCAGTTACTAGTTTTATGAGATTAAAGCAGGCTAATGTCGTTGAACTGCCCTTCCGGAAACCATATTGATTGTTGGTTAAAATGCCGTTAAGATTCAGATTCAGATTCAGATTTATTTATTTCTCAATATCCATACATATTTTCATTAAACTAACAAAAGCATGCACACATAAAGAGATCGTCACTGTACGTACACTAGGTACGCATTTAAAACTAATAATCTTATAAAATATATATACATTTACTGTGTTTCTTTTTTATTTTTTATTTATTAAAGTATACATTAAATTTGGATAATAATTTAGTAATAAACATTAATTCATTGATAGTCTCGAACATGGATAGGTTCATTTAATAGGTATTATTTAAATATTCTTTTACGCTATAAAGTGTCTTGTCAAGTAGTAGCTGTTTTACTTTTCGACGGAAAGTGTTGCTGTTGGTTTCAGTTTTTATTATTTTTGGCAGCTTGTTGTACAGTTTTTGTCCTATAATTTTAGGACACTTTTTAGCAACTTGTAATCTGCATTTGCTTTGTCTCAAATTGTCAGGATATCTAGTTGGACGTTTACTTACATCACCAATACGATCAAATTCATTTGGATTATTCCTTACATACATTATAATTTCTAGGATGATACAGATGTCAATATTTCTAAATTTTTAAACAGTTCTCTGCAGCTAGCATCGTACTTTGCATTTGCTAATATTCGAATTGCTCGTTTTTGCAATTTTAATACCCGTTCAAATTCAGTTGAGATTCCCCACAGTATAATCCCATAAGCTAGAATTGAATGAATGTATGAAAAGTATGCTTCCTTTAGGTGGTGATTTGATATGAGGGGTTTCAATTGTTTAAGTATGTATATGCCCTTTGCCAGTTTTCCACATACTGAGTCTATATGTTTTTTCCATGATAATGTTGGATCCAGGTTAAAACCAAGGAGTTTCACATGCTGTACTGTATCAATGATTGTACCATTTGGTAAAGGTATGATTATTTTCTTAGCTTCCGTTAGCCTTGTGTCAAATTTCATTATACTTGTCTTTTCAGGGTTAAGCTTAAGTCCATTTATTTTAAACCACCACTCGAATTTCTGTAGAATTATGCTTATTTTATTAGTTAACTTGTCATCACATTCATCATTTACAATAATTGTTGTGTCATCAGCATATAAGATAATTTCTCCGTCAATGTTAAGTAAGAAAAGACGATAGGCGATTATACATAGCTTTCTCTATAACTTTTGAGAGAATAGGCGTTAATGTAATGGGCCGGTAGTTATTCATTTGGGCTTTATCCTCTTTCTTATGTATAGGTTTAACTATTGATAGCTTGAGTTCTTGAGGAAACATGCCTTGGTTAAAGGATAAATTTATTATATGTGCCAAAGGTTTACTGATATGTTTTGCGCAGAGCTTTATGACCTTGGTACTTAGCCCATCCGCACCCACTACAAGACTGTTCTTTAGAGACATAATAATTTTAAAAATTTCTAATTCATCGCATGGTTTAAGAAAAATAGTTTTTGGATTAAATGGTATTGATGTATAGGTGTGTACCTCATTATCAGTAATTTGATTGGCCAAGTTTATGAACAAATCATTAAAAAGTGTTGCTATAGAGGTGGTATCAGAATAACTTCTTTGATCATTAGTAATACTAGGTATGGTGTTAGGTTGTATGACAGTTGGCCCATTAATAATTTGCCACGTGGCTCTGGATTTATTTTTGGCTTGTGTGATAGCTCTCGTATTATGTAGTTGTTTTGCTTTATTTATGCATTTTCTCAAGAGCTTCGTATATCTAGTATAATTGAGTTTATTCATAGACTTATTTGATGTTTCTTGTTTATACTTTAGATATAACATTCTTTTGTTAATACATGCTCGTCGTAATCCCTTTGTTAACCATTTGTTGTTGTTAAGTTGTTTATTGACCTTAGTACGAATATATGGGAAGCATAATTCATTAAATAAACACAATATTTCGTGGAATTCATGAAATGCCAAATTAGTTTCTTCAGTGTTGAGCACATCAGAGAAAGACAATGCTGCTAAGCAATTATGAAATTTAAGCAGATTCTCGTTACTGTAATCTCTCTTACTTATGTAGAACGGTGTGGCCTTTACTCTCATTTTAACTGGAAACGTGACAAATTGAGCCGTATCGTGGTCTGAAAGAGCCAGTGGAAGGACTTCAGGTGTTATTTTCCTAATGTTACTGGCTATTTGGTCAAGGCATGATTCCCCTCGTGTCGGATCGTTAATGTGCATTTGGTAATTATAATTTTTTAGCAGTTTAATTACTTTGAAAGTACTGTTATCTTTTCTTAGAATATTATAATTCCAGTCTCCGCATAATACAATTTTATGCTTTGATTTCTTTAGACCAAAGTGATGCAAAATCGCCTCAAGGTGCAGCAGGAACTGTTCTTTATTATTATGTTTAGGAACGCGATAGATGTTTACAATTATAAGTTTATGGTCAAGAATTTCAATTCCGCTACATTCAAAGATTGTTGGAATACTAAGATCGGCACAAATCTGCAAGGGCTTATAATTGATATCATGCTTGACCAGTATGCAAGACCCCCCTCTTTTCTGATTCTTACGGGAAAAGGAGCTAGCCAATTTATAGTTACTGATTTTCAAGTTATCTTCGTTGCCTTTTTGAATGAAGGTTTCGCTTAAACATATAACATCCACCTCTTTATCTCTGGGTGCTCTGAGATAGCAGTTACATCCGCTTTTGGTGTATCATTTATCGTTTCGGTATTGAATTCACAGGTTGTGGTTTCAATAATATTCTGGGTTCGGGTTTGAGATGTCAGTTGTACGTTTTGATTGGCACAATTTCCTGAAGGATCATCTTTATTTGTATTTTTATCAATCACTGCTAATGCATTTGGTGATTTAGATACCGGGTTTCTTGTGCCAACCTCATTTTTCTTTGTTCTCCTTGTCATTATACAGGACGATGGTGTGATCTGTTTGTCCGCCCTGGAAGGCGATTTACTCTTCTTTATACACGACTTGCACTTCCAATTTTCTTTCTTTTCCCTTTCCAGCATATTATATAATTTATCCGAGTAACCATCGCAATCAAGGTGAAATATTAATTTACAAAACGCACATTTGGCACTTTTCTTTGAACCTATTGGTTTCTCACACCTGTGGCAATTCACATCTAACTTACGGCTTCCCGTCTTGTTTGGAAATGTATTGGTAATTTTACTCATTCTTATATATTATTTTATTTCCCTTTAGTCGCACACTTCGTCACTGTTTCGTTATTCCGTGTGTCACCGGTGCTCAGCCAAGTAAGTAAGTGACCTAGTTGACGAACTTGACATTCAAATATGGTACAATTCGAGTGGCAATGAGTGTAGTATCGGTCGTAAGGTTTCAATGTAGTGTTCATGTGTTACACTTAATTATCGCAAGATCACTCACACAGTTCACGTATAAGAAGTGGTCGATAGCAGTCAATCCATAATATCCTATTCGCTAGTATTAGTCACCATATCAAAGTTCAACATAACAAAAAGTAGAAGAAAAAGAGTCAGAATGTAACACAATAAAATAAAATAAAAAACACAAAAGTCAATTAAAGTAACACCAAAAAAAAAAAAAATGTTTATTCACGAGGATTGAACTTGGGTCACCTCGGCGATAAACTGTATTCCGCCCCCAGCACTCTCTATGCCAAGAGAGCGCGTGACGTAGTAGGCGAAATAAGCAGTCTGATGTTTCAAGTGCTGTGGGAGTGGCTTAGTCAGTATACTCTTCACGCTGATTGGTGAATGCACGTAGAACACACGCTTATTTTAAACGACAAAAAGACGTTAGTCATTTATTTTACTGTTTTTTACTATTTTTCCCCTACATAGGGATAGTTTTTGCACTGAATATTGTCACACACATCACTGTTAGCTTAACACCACATTAGTCTTACTATTTCACGCACTTTTAACGTATGTTTCTTATTTATATTCACGGAGCAAACAATAACATGACTGCTCAGAGGTAGCGCTCTCCCCTCTCTCCATAGTCCACAAATGCTAGACACAGGGGCTGATTATACTCTTCAGTCTTCTGTATAATCTGCCGCACTGTGTGGATGTGGTCTATGGTGCCGTATCCGATCCGAAATCCAGCCTGTTCCGGAGGTTGGAATTCGTCGAATCTCCGCGCAAGACGGTTCGTGATCACTCTTGAAAACAGCTTATAGACATGGCTTAGAAGAGAAATGGGTCGATAGTTCTTCATCAGGGTTTTGTCTCCCTTTTTGAAGAACAGGACAACCACA
>JALPQI010005544.1:0-67418 GCA_025490895.1 Thaumatotibia leucotreta
ATGTTGTCGAAATTAAAAAAAAAAAAATACTTTGCAGGCCTAGGCCTGAGTTAATTTGTTACGGCTTAAAAAAAAATTGTACATTTTTCAATGATTCAAAAATGATAAGTTATTGATAACTTTTAATAAACTTTTAGTAAATGAACCCATAATAATGAAAAATACATGAACAAAAAATTACAAAAAAACGTTTTTTTTTTTATTACAATATGTGGAAATGATTGTTGATCAGCTTATTAATGCACAGTTTAAGTTCACGTTTTCGCCCCGGTTGTAGGCCACACACTGTGTACAGTGTGATTTGTAAATCATAAATCACCATGTCAGCTTAAAAACTTATATCGCGTGATAATGATATTGAGACAACGAATTCACCTTTTTTGAAAATACAGGGTGGTTTTCTATAATATGTACATACGAAAAGGGTATAAATTCCAGTTGATTTCGATTTTATTTATTTTTTTCCTTTTTTATCCATGGGTCGATGCAACATGTGATGGTTATTTGATTTGAAAAATAAAATTTTTAAAAATGATGATAATGTCTGCATTTTTTCAAGAAAAAATGTAGTTTTCTGAAAATAGTGAAAAAAAAATTGGTATTTTCATCAATATTTTTTTTTTCGGATTTTTTGTTCTGCATGTTAATTTTTTTATTATTAGTAATAAAATAGCCTGTCTATTAATAATTACGCTACATTTTTTGTGTCGGTTTTAAACGTCTAGATACAAAGCTACAGCGGCTTAATTAGGTTAACTCTCATAATTTTTAGTAAAAATAAAAAAAAAGTAATGGCTAAAATCCAAAAATAAAAACGATTTCACCGATAAAATGAGCTGGAATTTATACCCTTTTCGTGTGTACAGATTATCGAAAACCATCCTGTATAACTGTCATGACTCTCACTCATATACTCCTACACCATTGTCCATGAGTTTTTGCTAATTATAAAATAAACAATCAAAAACATATTTGACCTTGTTTTTTCAGAATAATGATGTAAATTTGAATATGATGACTGCTGAACAATTGTATCGTAGGGCAAGAATCCTAACCTTGGGACAGGCATGTCAGTTATATGGCACATTAGGACAAGAAAAGTATGGAGTCGAAATTAACATTAAAACTTGGGATTTGAAAAGTAATGTTCTTCATTATCAGTATTACTGTCATAAATAGACCAGTAACCGTACCATGATTTCGGTAACGTTAGGTTTTACTCGACACATAAAGCAGACTCACAAATATCTGAATGCTTAGCCAAGTTGCCAATCGCTAACGCTTAGTAGCGTATCGCAGTTTTCCCTCTATCACTCTTTCATATTAGTGCGACAAAGACAGTTAGCTGCCTTTCGTTTACGATTGACGATTAACCGTTAGCGATTGGCAACTTGTCTAAGCACCCTGAGCTTCCAATTGGTTGAAAGTACAATATTTATTTTAAAAACAAATTGATGTTTTCTAATCATGAATTGATTACATGAGTTGTCGAGTTTGCGGACGGTTGTGGTAGACACACGTCTTTGAGTGGCTTAAGGTTGTAGTACCTTCGAAACATTAAGTACAGATGTCGCTAGTGATTAGCTTCACAATACCATTGACTAAATTCGCTGTGATCGACGGAAGGTCGTCTGGTGTACCTAATTGGAAGCACGTTGGACCGGCAATCAAGAGGAAGCGGGTTCGAATCCCGTGACAACCAGAGTCTTTCGCAGTTGATTTTTTCTATGGTAAGCACATCTGTTACGACATTGTGGGAATATTTATTTTATTTATTTATTTGACTATAAAAAACAATACAGAATTACAGCCAAGCAGCCAATGCGCTGTAGAGCTAAACTAAGAATATGTACATGCTCCTAATATTTGAAGTGATCTATGACGTCACATGATAATGTGATAAAACAGTCTCCATTATCTCTTTATCGAAGATCGCATACTTATAGTATTATATCGTCTAACATACCGCAAAGGTCAAACATGCTAAACATAAGAAAAAAAGTTTATGTTACTCATACAAACAAAATTACGCTTACCTCATCCGTTTATACCATTTGCAACCTTATTTAAAAATGTTTAAGATTCAATCGTATGTAATTGGCTCGTGAGTACAACTTTACATAGACTTATCATTCAACTATGAAGCTTATTAAAGCGATTTGAAGTCTAATTTACTATATCAATGGCGGACTTAGAGGATAATGTTTACTTTTTAAATTCAGTATTTTATCATACGGCTTGTGCTACGCTCGCGTTTTGTGCATTTAGATATTGAAATGCACATACGAATGTGATATTTATGTGTGTGTTTATAAGTGTGTGCTATATGGTCTGTGCGAGATACAATAATCACTAAATCTGTTGCTACTATGACACCTTTAAACAAATTTTGTAATTTGGGTAAAATTATTTTCGTTGTCTTAATTTGTGTGCCTAAAAATCGAACACAGTATCATATGATGTTTTGTTTTCAATTTTTGATGTATGGATTAAAATCTAGCGTGAAAAAGAAATTCAAGTGCACAGGATTTTGTTTATATACTAAGTCGAAACTGCAACTAAAAGCGTAACAGAGTGGTATGAAACAAGACAACGATAAGAATTTTGACCCATTTAATAAATTTAACGTGATTTTATATAGAAAATATTAAACATACATAAATAATCCAGAATTAAATTGGCATCTCGTAATAATACTTATCTATAGGCAAAGGTTTTGTCAGGAAACTGTAAGGAAATAGTACGTTACGATATAAGAGCGAAAAAATTTTTGTTCGAAACGAGTGGCGATAGATTAAAACACGACCAAAGGGAATTATTTAAATCGACACGAGTTACGAATTTCCTTTTTCACGTACATCGTATGTCTTTTATTACGGATGGCCCTCCAAAGTTTCTACCTGACAAAAATGGACCATTTCTCTAGTGCGCAAAAAAGCACATCTTTACTGAAAAATTTATTCAAAATGAAGAAATATCCCAGTCAAAATATCACTATAATTTAAACTAATCTAAAAACATTCATAGTTTAGCTATAATATTTATTATAATTTAATCATTAACGAATCACGGAGCTGCAAGCGTCCATAGGCTACAGTGACTGTTTACCATCAGGCATGCCGTATGCTTGATTGCCACCATCATTATATAACAAACAACATTCAACAATACCAATACGCAATATTACTGGAGGTATATAAAAATATAAAAAGAGATAAAAAGAGTTTAATGACCGATTGACTCTCGAATCTCTGTTTCCTTTTTTGAAGGATCGATTATAAATATCTTTAATTGGATTTAAATTATGCAAATGAGATAATATAATATTCAATTTTAGGTACCTCTCGAAGGTCAATATATAAATAAATCTTAGAAAAGAGTATAAATAATATAATAAATCATCACATGCTTTGCAGTTTTCGGATACTTAAGACATATATTATGAACCCATTTTGTTTAACTTTAAATGAGACTAGGATAATATTAAATGAGCAATTCTAAAAATGTTTGAACATTTGGATCACGTCTTCGATGTTGATAAAAATCTGTAGGCTGGTAGAGCGAACTGAAAAAAGGCTGATGATGATCTATCTATGGGTAGTGTTAGTATTAATTTTAAAAAAAAGTGTAAAATAAACGACAACCCAATGGGTAGGTGGATGGATATCTAAAAACGATTTTATACCATTCCCATTATTTTTAATGGTCGTCTAAAAAGGTCATTAGTCTTATTTGTTTTAATTATGATTACCCGTACTTATGAAGTCTGTTCAAATCTGGTTACTATAAATACACTACATTACGTACTCTTATCTGTTCTGTTTGATTTGAGTTATCATGTACGCGTTTTTATTGAATTATAACTTTGTTGGTCGACTCATAGAGAGAGTAATGTTTTCCGCAATACGAAAGTGTTTTGGTTCCGTACTCAATTCCCATGTAGCACCAACTCCCGTAATAATCGGACACTTTACACTCGAAGTTGTAGACGAATATATACACCTAGGGCAAACTATTCAGTTAGGTAGGTCCAACTTCGAGAAAGAGGTCAATCGTCGAATCCGACTCGGTTGGGCAGCGTTCGGGAAGCTACGACACATATTTTCGTCCAATATTCCGCAGTGTTTGAAGACGAAAGTCTTTAATCAGTGTGTGTTGCCAGTGACATACGTTACTGAAACGTGGCCGCTTACAATGGGTCTCATAAGAAGGCTCAAAGTCACCCAAAGGGCTATGGAGAGGGCTATGCTAGGAGTCTCTCTGTGTGATCGGATTAAAAATGAGACCATCCGCAGCAGAACCAAAGTAACCGAAATAGCTCTCCGAATCGCTAAACTGAAGTGGCAGTGGGCGGGGCACATTGCGCGTAGAACCGATGGCCGTTGGGGCGGGAAGGTTCTTGAGTGGCGGCCACGTACCGGAAGGCGTAGCGTAGGTAGGCCCCCCACAAGGTGGACCGATGACCTGGTGAAAGTCGCAGGAGTCCGTTGGATGCAGGTGGCGCAGGACCGGTCATTGTGGCAATCTTTGGGGGAGGCCTATGTTCAGCAGTGGACGTCTTTCGGCTGATATGATGATGATGATGATGATGACTCAATGGGTCATAGGTTCCCAACCATTTTTGTGCCCTGTAAAAGCAGGTCATTTATTTCAACGCCTCCTCCGTAGTCATTGTGAAAAAACTCCTGCGACCATATATAACATGGACGTTTAACGCCAGCTCAAAAATGCCCCCAAAAAGAATTATTCAATTGTGCCAAGATGGGCAGGCCATAGCGCTTTTCTTAACGCCGCGCATATTTCGGCGCAACATCTTTGACAAATGTTTATAGAATATAGCCAATCAAAACTTTGATGGACCAATGACAACTATTTATAAATGGCGGTTGAAGTTTTTATAGGTTGATATTTAAATTCATTACCGTGATGTATTTGCAATTTTTATGTCCATATTTTAATGTTTCGTAGAAAAACTCCAACTCCGTGAAATCTATGTGATTTACAAAAAACATTAATAATATCGAATTAGTATACATCTTGTTTTGAATCAGGCCTTCATCAACTCAACTCATCATCAGCCTATCACAGCTAAATACCCATAATCGCCACGCTGTGCTAGCTGATTGGCGATCGCAGTAATGTGTCCACTATGATGACGCTGCTGTCCATCATCAATAAGTCAAAGAATGGTCAGTGACACTTCAATCCCATAGTCGACTCTTACGACACCCGCGGGAAGAGATTGATTTTTCCTTTTTTTGCGATCAACCCGTATGGGCTAAGAATGATGATTTTTTTCTACATAAAATACGATATTAAACACGCTTAGATCACTATCCTTGTATACTATTGAGTTGTGTATTATATCTTGTCTGTTTGTGACATTATGTCTGGTTCAGACAACTAGCAGTGGTACCTGCTGTGTAAGTTCTATTTATACTGCGGTATACTTTTACTTGCATAACCTACCGCCTAGAAGCTAAAAGGTCTCAAACAAAATAAAATCTACTCTTAACTGTCAATAAAAGTTCACTGGAAATATTTTTGTGTAGACGGAAGTTGGTTTAATTTGAGACATTCATGAAAACAACATTTAACGTCACATTTGTATGAATTAACACCATGGAAATCATCATGATTTTTGTTTTAATCAAGCCATTAACAGTAAACTAGCATGATTTTGCATAAAACGAGCGTGACTCAGGCGACCGTAACCATGGCAATAACAGACAGAAAAAAGTTGATTCACCCATTTACAGTGTGTAGTATTCCTTTCATTGTGTTTTATAAACAACTTTAGTATTATTTTGGTTCATTGATGCTAATTGTTTATCAAAAACTTAATTTAGTACAATTTTCATAACTTTTAAAAAAAGTGATATTTCGGTTTTAATTTAATTTATCTTAAGACATTTTGGAATACGGCTGTATGGGAAGTTGGTTTAAGAAATTTCAAGTTTTAGACACTATGAGACTAATCTGTTTTGGTCTTGCGACGTTTTAGTAATAGGGTATTATCTGCGACCATATATATTGTATGGACGTCTAACGCCAGCTCAAAAATGCCCCCAAAACCAATTGTTCAATTGTGCCAAGATGGGCACGACATAGCGCTTTTCGTGACACCGCGCATATTTCGGCGCAACACCTTTGACTAATGTTTATTGAATATAGCCAATCAAAACTTTAATGGACCAATCACAACTATTTTTAAATGTCGGTTTAAGTTTTTATAGGTTGCCATTCTAATTCATTGCCGTAATGCATTGAACAGGGGGTGACGCTTGTCAACTAAAATTTTGTTTTATTTGTTCGTAGGGTATTATTATGATATTTTATTGTAGCGCACCGAAATCCTATGAGCTACGCTATGATGCCTATGATAGCCGTTAATATCCATAAATAATGACCACGAAAAATTATGTACCTACACATAACGCAGTGTGAAACGAACAAGGAATTATGTAAATATAATTTTATTATTATTTAAAACACATTTTCCTTAACTGCATAATATGCTTCCTTAACTGCACAGTAAATGAAGGAATGAATCTATTTTAAAAGGTTTGTAACGTTTGCAATAAACAGGGACTGGAACCGGTTTTTTAGAACGACCTCGAATAAGCTCAATATTTAAAAAAAATCTACTCTTTATGTACTCATCATCATCATCAGCCTATGATAGTCCACTGCTGGATGTAGGCCTTTCCTATAAACTATGCGTATAGACGCATTAAGAGGTAAATGCCCATAATCGGCACGCTGGGCAAGCGGATTGGCGATCGCAGTAATTTATCCCCTATGATGACGCTGCTGCCCGTCATCAATCTTTTATCAAATAATGGTTAGTGATACTTCAATCCCTCAGTCGACTCTTACGACACCCGTAGGAGGAGTTGGGGTGGTGACAAATGTATTCTTAATTACTGCCGTCACCACACGGCCTTTATGTACTACTTAATATTATATGTAAAGACAATACCGGTATTCGGTTCCTGGCAATAAGGTCAATATACGAAAGACCGGTATATACGATAAAAAAATGCCAGTATCAAATGTATCAAATTCGTATACTTTTATAAAAGTCCCTAGTTTAACAAAATAAAAATTACCTAGGGCCTATTTCTAACACAAGTGGGAGTTTAAATATTTATCAAACGGGTTACTCGCGTAATTTAAGTTGATAATTGCTCGATATGTTTCGATCCATTTGGAGGATCCTCATCATGGAGTACCTGCGACAAGCCCGACGTGTACTGCGGGCTTGCGCTTTGCTAAAACGGGTGCTAGCAGCGCTGGCGGGGGACTCTAATTCAGTGTAATAAGAACGTCGTAACATATTTATGAGCGGATTCTTTCGACACTTATTTTTGCACTTGACTACAGACAGACCTACTCTAGGTAGTATGTTTAGCACTTATCTGTGTAACCTTTTTTAGATCACGGTCATTGTATCACGATAAAGTTTATTTGACCAACCTAATAAGATTATACGCGACCTGTAAAGTCGAATTTTTCCTTATTTTGGCTACACTTCTACGAACAAATAAAACATGGAAGCCGCACAACATACTAAATTGCATTTCAAAAACGGTCCTGAGTTTTAGTTGACAAATGTCCTTCTTCAATGCATCACGACATTGAATTTCAAGATGAACCCATAAAAACTTAAACCGCCATTTAAAAATAGTTGTGATTGGTCCATCAAAGTTTTGATTGGATATATTCTATAAACATTTGTCAAAGATGTTGCGCCGAAATATGCGCGGTGTTAAGAAAAGCGCTATGTCCTGCCCTACTTGGCACGTTTGAACAATTCTTTTTGGAAGCATTTTTGAGCTGGCGTTAGACGTCCATGTTATATATGGTCGCAGGTACTCTTATACAAGGTTGCCGTGGGGTGACAGCAGTGAGAATACATTTGTCACCACCCCAACTCTTCCCGCGGGTGTCGTAAGAGTCGACTGAGGGATTGAAGTGTCACTGACCATTCTTTGATAGGAGATTGATGATGGGCAGCAGCGTCATCATAGTGGGCATATTACTGCGATCGCCAACCGGCTTGCCCAGCGTGGCGATAATGGGCATTTACCTCCTAATGATGTAAGTATGGATGTATACAAGTTGCTCGCGAGGACTGTGCATAATTGTGCACTCTGCATGTTGTGTGTGATATTTTGTTCGTGTTCATAGCCCATAGTTCATAGCTTAGTAGCTCGCGGTGAGACCAGTGCCTAAGCCACCTGGATCACAAGTAAAATAAGATAAACTGGTCACTTTCAATCAGTCACATGGTTTTTACCTAACACTTATCGCCAAGTACTAAAACAGGTATTTAATTTTACGACTACACTTATATCTGCATGTGACCTATACCTAGTCACCATCATATATAACGGAGCGGCCACGGTGATCAAAAATATGTAAACATCCACTCTAACGCCATAATTTAATCACAATTTTATTGCTATCCTGTCCTCACTCTCTAGAAACGCGCTTAAGTGTGAGTAGAACAGATACAATCCCAACGTTATTCTTATGTAGCTCAAGGACTGAAAATTTGAGGTAAAATAGCACAAAGTTGTATTTATGTTATTATATTTTTATTTAATAAGGATTACCTACGAACAAAATTAAATACGTACAACATGATAGTCGTACGCAATAAAAAAAATTGGCTTTAAAAAACGACTTTATCAACTCCTACTACATGGGTCACTCGAAAACTTTGTAACAAATAGAGGAATACTTATGAACGTCAATATTTTCGATGGTTATATATTTGAAAGCCACAGGTCTTGACACATTTAATTGACAGAAATGGAAAAAAAATCTTTTATTACCTAACGCATGTAAAAAATATTTAAAGTAAAAGTAATTTTTTGCAATAGTTTTACTATTTTTTTTTTATGTAGCTAGGCATTCGAAATACGAGAATTTTTTTTTGCCAGAATTTTCTAAATCGCTTACAACATTTCTCGCTTCTTTTATTCTCAGGAATACACTGTTCATATTTCCCCATTCCTCATGGGCACCTTGTACTCGTACGTGGTAAGTCAACTCTTTGCTTTTCATTTGTGTACCTATTGCAAAACTTAACGTATGCGGAGTGAAATTTGCACAAATTTTGAACAAGTAAAAACAAAATAAAAAAATTAAATTTAACTTGTGTCTCAATGCTAAATTAATTTGTATACAATTGTTAATTAAATTGGATAGTTTTGTCGGGTTTGGCATCTTTCTTTAGAAATTATGGCCAATTGAGTAGAACAATGTGTCGCACAACTGCATGTATTTTCCACAAGACACATTTGCTAAGGCCAAAATCGACGATGATTCTGATTTTTTAGAAGAAGGCAAGATTTGAAACACTGTTTTATAAAAATCTCGCATTCTTTTCGTTTCCAATAAATGATATTAGAAACCCTAGTGTAATGTAACAATTTGGCTACAGCCACTTTTCAGAAAGAGCTCGAATAAAGGAAATTACGTTAACCCGAATCACAAAATCGAACAGGGAGCTCAGAAATACTTCTAAATATGACAACAAAATTGATGAAAAACATCCTCAAACCATGGGCATTACGCCATTTGATCAAAAAGTGTAAAAAACACTGCTTTTTCAGTAACGGATGTCACGGTGAACGACTTATAGCTAATTTCAATTAAATATTTTTAGCATAATAAGTAAGTATCAATAGACCAATTAACAAGAATATGAAATATAATGAGCAAAGGATTTTTATTTAAAAAGTTTTCCTACAGAAGATAAAATTAGAGGCAAGAAAAATGCTAACATTTGTTTTTTCGACATCAATGGATAAAGTATCATAAAACTAAAGTTATACACTTTGGATTCAAGTAGTTTTTATCTTGCATGAATACTTGTTAAAATCGATATTAAAAAACGTACATGTTCAATAAAATAATAATGATATCATTTATTTAATATAATATTAAACTTTGTGCAGATTTCATTCCGCATACGTTATCTAGTGACCTATGTTGATTAAACAATTAAAGCAATACAATTGTAGTATTTTATGTTTTTTTTAACGATTTGTTTACATTGTTCGCAACTTCTATTTCTTAAAGCTGTGCAATTATACATGTTACGTATATTTGGCACTTTACACGCATCCATATATTTTACCTTGACTGCACTACAAAGTTGAAGAGTTACCTAACAATAAACTTCACCTACAAACCTAACAGGTTTCCATTACATAAAGCTAACCGCAAAACGTGCCTATACTCATACAGTGTGTCACCATGACCCAGGCTTTTAAGACAATGGGTAATAATACGGTAACATTAGGTTCTTCTCGATACGTAAAGCAGGCCATCTCGCTCGCTCTAATATGTATGTACGTGTGCGATAGAATGCTTTACGTATCGCGTAAATTCTAACGTATCCTTTACTATCCAACTCACGGTACGGTTACTGGCAATCGTTTTCAAGTATTAAGAGTTGACAAATATTTAAAATAACTGTAAACTTAAATTTATTTCCTCTGAACGATCAACGTTAAGGTGGATTCAGACCAAACGAGCATTCGCTGTTCTAACCCCCTACTCTAAATTCGATCGTTACCCAAAACGTGATTCGTTGATTTCGTAGAGTTGGGGATAGAATAGCGAATGCTCGTTTGGTCTGAATGCACCTTAACGCGTTTCCTGCTTAGTTGTCAAACGCTGCGAGTGGCTGCGGACTGTCATTGTCAAACGCTAATTAATAATTTGAAGTAAGCTTTTCAATGAACGTTTCTTAGAAAATTAATTACTTTTTAAATTAGATATTTTACTAAAATAATGCTCACGGTTTGGATAAAAACTACGACCATATATAACATGGACGTTATAACGTGGCGTTAGCCAGCTCAAAAATGCCCCCAAAACCAATTGATCAATTGTGCCAAGATGGGCAGGACATAGCGCTTTTCGTGACACCGCGCATATTTCGGCGCAACACCTTATCGAATATCCAATCAAAACTTTGATGGACCAATCACATCCATTTTTAAATGGTGGTTTCAGTTGTTTGACATTCAAATTCATTGCCAGGATGCATTGAACAGTGGGTGACACTTGTCAACTAAAGTTCGGGACCGTTTTAGAAAGGCAATTTAGTATGGCGTGCGGCTTCCATGTTTTATTTGTTCGTAGGCTAAGAATCTGAATATCTATCCTCGGTTTCAATAAAAGCTTGCATGATGTTAACACACTGTATACTTATATTGGTCGTAACTAATGTCCGAGGTATAAAGATCAAAATCGTTAAGAGGATATCATACAAACTTATTCCTCTGTTTTCTCCCTTTTGTATTCTTCTCTTGTATTCACTATTAATTTTACTATAAAAACTAATTTTGCCCTGGCGATATGTTTTTTTTCCTGTTCTAATATTATCATTTATTTATCAGTATAAAAACTAGAAGCATTCAAAAACTACGAAATTAGCAATATTTTTATTGCATTTTCAGACAATCATATGAAATGTGTAGTATGTTGTCATGAAAGGAAAACATACCAACTGTCTCAAACTATTTTAGCCTCTGTAACCTCGTTGGTAGTGACTCTGCCTACGAAGCTGGAGGTTCCGGGTTCGAAACCAGGCGAGGGCATTATTTGTGTATTTACTTATATTTACATTTGTTCCTTGGTCATGGCTGTCTGCAGACTTAATAGATAGATACATATAGATTCTTAAATACATGTATTTAAGAATCTATATGTAGGTATCTATCTATTAAATATAACGTCGCCTGGTACCCACATCAGAAGCCTTAATTGAGCTTACCGTGGGACTGGGTCGATTTGTGTGAGATGTCCCAAGAAATGAATTTATTTATATTATCTACTTTATGTATGGTGCTCTGTATTTGCGGCGTGCAATAACGGGTATTATGACGCCTCTAGAGTAGCAATCCATAGGCTACGTTACCTGCTTAACAAGCGGCTTTTATTGATAAAGACATAATTTAACATGCCAACTAAAATTCGTCATACAAGTCTGGTCCGTTGATAAGTTATCTCAAGATAACACTAAGATACTGATAAATCAGTACAATCATTGTGCTAATATTTTGTTTATCTTGACATACCTTTTATTGCGGAAATCATTTGTTATACAATACATAGTTTAAATTATTTGATTTATAAATTTTATAATCACAAAAAATAGACTGATTTCTTCAAAACCCCGATTTGTGCAAACGGAACCGTACGTGAGATACGACTACCCGTTATATCAAAAAAAAATTTTTTTAGAAATTTCTCTGACGCTTACAAACATCTAAAAACTGTCTGTGGGAATGCACTTATCTTTTAGCCAACCTGTATATAGTGTATATCATCGCTTGGTTCCCACAGCATAATCCTTTAACTGTGCTTACCGTGGGACTAGGTCAATTTATATAAGATTATCCCATGATATGGAGAGTGCTGGAAGTTACTCCACCGACAAGAGAATCTCTTAAGTTTATGATGATGATGATGTCCCATGATATGTTAGCCTCCGTAGCCTAGTTGTTAATGACCCTGCGAAGCTGGAGATTCCGGTTTTGAATCCCGGCGAGGACATTATTTGTGTATATATTTATCACAAATATGTGTTCCTTGGTCGTGGCTGTCTTATGTATTTAAGTATCTATGTTTAATATTTTCTTCAGTTACCGCGAGGATTACACATTAATTAAAACTATGAAAAAAGGATAAATACGCGTGTATTAATTAAATTTAACTTCATCCCGACGTTTCGAACACTTACACAATATACGCGAGTTTATCCGTTTTTCATAGTTTTATTTCATATCTATATGTATCGTTGCTTGATACCCACATCACAAGCCTTAATTGAACTTATCATGGGACTAAGTCGATTTGTGTAAGATGTCCCGAGATATTTATTTAACAACATATCTTGAAATTTTCCGGACATCATAGCTATGATCTTATGGTCTTTAACCGCCGCTCAAATAGATCAAAGACAATTGTATGTCTCATTATCATTACAGCACTTATGCTAGATTGGTGTGGGTCGGGTCAGGCCTTGACCCTTAATAGGGTTCCGTATTCGAGTGCCGAGACTAGAACTCTATACACCATGGGCTGTTATAACCTGAAAAAGTTTAACCACGCACTTTTGATGTAAAACAAACAAAAAATATTATATGACTTAAGCCATTTTTGGCGATTTTTTTTTCTATTTTGAATGTATTTTGACATAAAAGTAAATGTTATTCATAAAATTGGCAATTATATTTACAAATAATATAATTTTATTCTTTCGGTTTCTATAGAAAAACATAGAAAATAATATATAATATAATACAGTCATGTACAGAAAGTTAATGTCACCTGAACTTAGGTGACATTAACTTTCTGTACATGACTGTGACAACTCACAAAACTATATGACAAATAACTTGTAAAGGCCAAGCCACACCGGATGCGTGTGCTGCACGCGCGCGTGTGCGTGGCGTGGGCGTTGTAGCGTATGTAAATGTCATATAACAAACCGCTTGCTGGTCACGCGCACGTGCACGCCACGCAGCCGGTGTGCCATCGACTATGACAGTTATATAAGCTACAACGCTCACACCACGAACACGCGCACGTGTTGCACACGCATTCGGTGGCAAACAAGCATACGGCCCGCCTGAAGGAAAGCAGTCACCGTAGCCTATGGGCGCCTGCAACCCCAGGGGTGTCACATGCGCGTTGCCGACCCAATAAGAACTTGTACACTCCTCTTTTGAAGAACCACATACTGTAGTCCGACGGGAAAACCTCGGCAGGGAGCTCATTCCACAGACGAACCGTCCGCGGGAGGAAGTTCCTCTGAAACCGCACGGTGCGCGACCATTTATGTTGCAAGGTGTGAGGATGATCGCCCAGTCGGTGGCGAGCGGTGCGATGATGAAAAGTGGACGTTGGCATCATGTCGAACAGTTCTCCAGAGCACAACCCATTGTACAGACGATAGAACACACATAAGGAGGCGAAGTCTCTCCTTAGACTTGTCTTGTCTTTTAGGTTACATATAGCCCACCTAAAGAAGACCAAAAGTTGCCTATCGGGGGAAATAACTCGTGTATAAGCGAATTTTGGCATAGTTGTAGGGAATGGTGTTTTAAACCACATACTACAAGTACTGGTGGTTAGGGGTGGAGCTAACGGGGGGAGGGGGGTGTAAAGGTCCTTATTTTTAATTTTTCGTAAATAACTCGTAAACCGTGGCTTATAGCAAAAAACGGTCTGGTACATAAGTAATCTACATAAAATTCTCTACAAAAATGGTATACGCATGTTTCCTCTGGGATCAATACGTCATGAGATAAGAAAGCCCGAAGTTGGACACAATAAAAATAAACACATTTGTTTAAGTAGGTATGGCATATACAGAATGCTCGCGAGCATTCCAAAAGATTTCAATGCTCAATTCCTGACCATATTTAGAGTCTTTAATGTTATATAAAATTTCCTGGATTCGGCTTGGTTTCAGAGATAATCAACCTTTTTTTCGAAATAAGTTCTTCGACGTAACTCATCATAAAACTTCTTTTTGATTACAATGCTACCACAATGTGTTTTAATATTACCACACCTTTTGCCTGGCAATCAAAAAATGGGAATAAACTTGACGAAATAACCAGTCCCTAAAAAAATATTAAAATAAATAATTTCAACAAATTGTTGTTGTGATACAAAGTACTGGAAATGTTAAAAAGTATGCAAAAAGTCAAAAAAAAAAGAAAAAAAAATTTTTTTTGGTGTTATTTGACATTAGGTCTCATAATAATTTTTGTTTGTTTTGATGTCTAGAATGCATAGTAAAAATCTTTTGACGATGATTATGAGAATATTTTAGGTTTAGAAGATAATTAGGAATTTTATTTTTACAAATAAGCATACAGGGCGCGCCCGGGCGCGAGCATTCCAAAAGATTTTAAGTATGTATTCCAGATATCAAAATAAACAAAAAATATTATGAAACCTAATGTCAAATACCACCAAAAAAAATTTTTTTTTTCTCTTTTATTTTAGACTTTTTGAATACTTTTTGACATTTCCAGTACTTTTTATCACAACAACAATTTGTTGAAATTATTTATTTTAATATTTTTTTTAGGGACTGGTTATTTCGTCAAGTTTATTCCCATTTTTTGATTGCCAGGCAAAAGGTGTGGTAATATTAAAACACATTGTGGTAGCATTCTAATCAAAAAGAAGTTTTATGATGAGTTACGTCGAAAAACTTATTTCGAAAAAAAGGTTGATTATCTCTGAAACCAAGCCGAATCCAGGAAATTTTATATAACATTAAAGACTCTAAAATATGGTCAGGAATTGAGCATTGAAATCTTTTGGAATGCTCGCGAGCATTCTGTATATGCCATACCTACTTAAACAAATGTGTTTATTTTTATTGTGTCCAACTTCGGGCTTTCTTATCTCATGACGTATTGATCCCAGAGGAAACATGCGTATACCATTTTTGTAGAGAATTTTATGTAGATTACTTATGTACTAGACCGTTTTTTGCTATAAGCCACGGTTTACGAGTTATTTACGAAAAATTAAAAATAAGGACCTTTACACCCCCCTCCCCACGTTAGCTCCACCCCTAACCACCAGTACTTGTAGTATGTGGTTTAAAACACCATTCCCTACAACTATGCCAAAATTCGCTTATACACGAGTTTTTTCCTCTGAGTTTCCTTCGTTTGGTGTACTAATAGTTGTGTGCTACAGACAACTAAGTATAAATGAGGGTCTTATCTTTGATTCTTTAAGAGCTTTAGCCAGACTCGGGCCTGACATGTTTTAATTGTACACTAGAATGCGTGTGCTAGCGATTAGTGACAATGAATAAATAGACCCGTGTTTCGCAAGACATACTGTACAGTGTACATATATACTGACTATCTTTGTATATACACATACAGGGTGGATTCGGAGACGTGATCGGAAAACTGAATTTTAAACTCTTATTTTAATAATTTTGAAAGAAATATATCAATAAATCAATCAAGCGTTTATTTGTAAACATGATTATTGATAAATTGGATCCCTATGTGTATGACATATTATTTGTTCTGATGGCGTTTAATTTATGAAAATGAAAGCAAGTCGATGTAAAAAACGATAAATTTTGCGCGAGCAATTTTTGAAAGGATTTAATATTTATTCACTACTGAAAAAGAAATTAAAACACTAGAAAACATATGCCTTTTTCTGTATAGGCACTGGTCTCACCGCGAGCTACTAAGCTACGAACTATGGGCTATAAATACGAACAAAGATACGGACTCCCGTGTAAATAAAAGAGACACTGCGATACTCGCCCGGCGGTGATAGCTGATAGCTGGACGAGTATCGCCGTGTCTCTTTTATTTCTCTCATTTAGCTCGCGGCGAGACCAGTGTCATAAGATTGAATTAATTATAACTGAATTTTGACTTAAATATATTTAAATATTTAGTGTAACACAAACCCGTAATTTATGTCGATTCATCGAGGCCATTCTAACGCCATGACAATAGAAGCCTGCTTAGACATTTTTGAGCCGCTCAGATATATCTGATTTAGACTGTCCATGCGGTAAAACTCTAAACCGGTCACGTTATCATACGAATCATACTGTACGACCTAAATACAACGAAACATGTGCATGCCCATTGCAGCGACATTGAGATCAAATTACCAACAATTCTAAAACGCACATTGTTTTCGTAGTCGTACGTAGACTATTATCAGTTGGGACCTTCTCGTTTTGAACGTGTTGACATGACGTATGTAATGACTAGTCGACAACCTATGTGCTTTGCTTACCATGACCTCCGCCGTTTTATTTAACGCAGATTTACTTTCTATTCATCCCACTGGTACTCGCGTATTGACAACATTTTATATTTTTTAGTGCTATTTTTTATTGTCTGTTTTGAAAGAACTCAATATTAAGGTGCGTTCAAACCAAAAGAGCATTCGCTGCTCTATCCCCCGTTCTACGAAATCAACCAATCACGTTTTGTGTAACGATCGAATTTCGTAGAGTGGGGGGTTAGAATAGCGAATGCTCTTTTGGTTTGAACGCACCTTTAAAAGATACACGTATTTTTTATATTTTTCAATTAAATTGAAAATTTAGTAAGAAAATCCCCTTTTATTACTACTTCGAGCAGAAAGAGCGTAAGCTACAAACGTCAAGAATCAGCTAAATGACGTCACAAGTGATGTTTCAAACACATATAAACACGACGAAAATCGGTGACAAGTGTCAAGTGTCACTGCCAAACACAAGAGATATTCCAACCGCAAGATTTTTTGGTTATAGTGGCAGCTATGAATCAGCTATGTGACATGTGACGTTACTTCCCCTTTAAACTATTATTACGATTTTTTACAAAAATATTGCGATAAAAAAAATTAAAAAATATATTTTTGTGATCTACATGCGTATATCTCGAAATGGTGTTCGATTTAGGGACATTGAAAATTTTGAAACGTTGTCAATTGTTAATTTGTTACTAGCGAGCTGGATAGAGAGTAAACGCCGGGCCGCACCAAATCCGTGTGCAGCACGCGCACGTACGCGCGTGTGTGGCGTGTGCGTTGTAGCTTATGTAAATGTCATATTAGATGGCAGACCACTTGCGTGGCGTGAACGTGCACGTGACGTACATGCGGTGTGCCATCTACTGTGTACTCCGGTGTGGCACACCGCATGAAGGCGTCATTAGAGTAAGAGAGACAAATCCTCGAAATTTACGAATTTCTTTTCGCGGTAGGGACGCTGGTTTTCCTAAGCCAAATGCTCGTCAAGCGAAGTGAATGGGCCCAATTTGACATCATTAGTCTCTATCATGTGATAGTAAAGTGTAGGTTTCAATGCGATTTGTGGCATTGACCATAATGAGGCACCGCTTATCAATTATGTTGTATATAGCCATTAATAAAAGGAAATTCTGTACAGAGAGTGTAGCAGTACAATAGTACATTAATGCAGTCGCCAGGAAAGTGAACTTAACAGGCTGCGTAGATATATTTGACTAGCGTAGTGATGCTGAATAGAGTTAGAAAGCCAAGTTCAGTTTCCAGGCGAAGTTAAGTGTAGATCCTCGTATCTTCGCCTAGGATACCTATCTTCGCCTAGCGTGAAAAGTTAAAGTTCCCGCCTTATTATTAAGGCAAACTCTCAAGTAGCAACATAGTGTAAGTGACAACATGTTTTTCATACTTGCTATTTAGTCATTTTCTGTGCACCGTAGCCTAAAATTAATGCGGAAACTACAACTTTTTACACTAGGCGAAGATAGGTATCCCAGACGAAGACACGGGGTTTTGCGGTAGTGATTTTCTCATACTTGCAATGAAATAAAACATCCATTTTACAGTACAAACAAATAACGAAACGAACCATCCAGGCAAAAGCAATTTTCTCCAAAAATGTTAATACTACATCATAATTGAACGTTTTGATTTTTTCTCATTACACAGTTGGCCTATAGTAAAAGTTGTTCAAAATCATTTATTTATGATTTGTGTAAGAATGTCCCATGATATTTCGCTAAAAATAATATTAGTAAAAAACGAGTACTCTTTGCGCCATGTAGTGTGCATAAAGTGACTCACGTCATATAGTATAGTTAATTCTGAGAAACGAGTGTTATGAGAATTTAACAATGTTTAAAAAAATATCGTATTTTTTATTATTAGAATCCATTAAGAATAGAAACTATTCGTAAACTAGAAAACGTGTTTCCCAACGTTTACAGGTCAGTTGTGATTTCATTGAATGCCATTTGGATTAAACGTTTCACAGTACAATCTTTCACGTCTTTCGAGGAATAGAAAAAGTTTAAAGGGAATTATCCAAAATACACTAAAGAACAAAACCACTTTTTTTGTAACTAGTAATGCCACGTCACCTAATAGTCCCGAGTTCCAGACTCACAACTGAGCTAACCTTAAAGAATAGCGTTAGTCTTCCGTAGGCGCCATTCACGAGTGACTTCACAGACAGGACAAAAATAATTAAATTAACATTATGCTTAATGACAGATATTTGAAATGGAAAACAAACTAAAACTATCAGAACTTTAACATATTTATTTAAGACAGTGCACGTCCTAGAAAAGAGTGAAAACCAAAGGAGACACCAGAAAAGCTGATACAAAAGAAACTGTCAAAGAAGAAAGACCAATGACATAAAAACAAGCACAATGGACCATGCTTTGGAAACATTCTTGACAGAAAGAGTGAAAGAGAAAGGCCGCAGAAGATCAAGCATCTTCTCTCTTCTGAAAGGCCAAAGGAAACTGAAAAGGCAATCGTCCGTACCAGCAGTTTTTCCTATGAAGTCTGGTGATGACTCTGACGGTATACTATCGGAGTTGAATAAGAAAAATGGTGATGCCATTTTGTCGAACTTTAGAAAGAACCATGTTATTGATAAAGATGTGAATGATTTTATTAGGAATGGAGGTGAGTTTCTTTAATTACTTTAAAAAGAGTTTCTTATGACTAAACTGCCATATCCAGCGAGGGGCCTAGCAAACCCTTTTTTAACACAATCAATTAGATAAAGACTTTTGAGAGATAGGACTCAGAGCCCTCAGAGGGCTCGTTTCTTAAGCTGGGCAATTCCCTGCAGGAGTGTATAATGTTAGTGACCAATTTCTAGCGTGCTTATTTATAATTTGTGCAAATGTTACTGTTATTATATCTAGATATCAAAATTATAGTTATTTTGATATAATGTAACACTTAAACTTGGATAAACAATTAAACATACGATGAAATGGCCACTTTCATTACTGTTACAAGGATTTCCCCAGATTATAAATTGTCATACCCGTGAAAAACCTCTTTTTAACACTGTTAATTAGATAAGGACTTCGTTATAACAAGTTACAAACTTTAAAAAAATAGCCTTTCCGAAACATGTCGCGCAGAGGGATATAAAAATCAGTGGATTTAACCGATCATTTATGGTCGTATGTTTAAGATTTTAAAATAGAAAAGTAATTATTATTTTATGAAAAGAAGAATTATATTACCCGGAACGGACGCTCGTAACAAGAAATTGTATCAACGGCGCTAACTGGTGCGCATGCGGCGTTCGCGCCAGCTAGCGGAGGCCTTTATATGCTAGAGTGTCGGCTATGGTCTTTTATAATCAGGGCCCGTAATTTTCATGCCGATGAAATCAATTGGACGTCACTCTCCATTTAGAGTGATTCCAAATAGTTTTATTGTTCATTATTAATCATTAGTCGTCAATCATTTTAATCATGTACAAATGAATTCAAAAGTACTCGTGAAATAAATAATTCTTACTTGATACGTGCTGTACATTAAACAGGAATTCTGTTATGATTAAAATGATTGACGACTAATGATTAATTTTGAACACTAACGAAATAATGAAACTATTTCGGATCACCCTAAATGGACCGTGACGTCAAATTGATGTCATCGGCATGAAAATTACGGGCCCTGGATATAAGTGATAGGTTGACAACCAAAGCTCACCAAGTAACAAATACCCACTTTTTGGGCATAAAGCTCGTATCTCAGTTCCGATTTAATACGGACATACGAGGTTGCTTAGAGTAGTGACAGTTTTTACAGTGAGTTTTGCTTGTCAGACGATATATATTCTGAAAAGTTTTCTTGTATAAACGTGTATGTGGTGTTTCTCATCAGTTATCAATCACAATTCTGATTTGTAGGAATTTCATCCGGTTTCTTACTGAATTCCTAGAAATATTGTGTTTTTAATGCAATAGAAAGACCCGAATCCAATGCAGTGGTGTGGGTGTATCTAAGTATCCATACTGTACGTTAGTTATTATATATACGCTGCGACCATAGGTATATAACATGGACGTCTAACGCCAGCTCAAAAATTACCCCAAAAACAATTGTTCAATTGTGCCAAGATGGGCAGGACATAGCGCTTTTCTTAACCCCGCGCAAATGCTTATAGAATATAGCCAATCAAAACATGGACCAATCACAACTATTTTTAAATGGCGGTTTAAGTTTTCATTGGTTGATATTGAAATTTATTACCGTGGTGCATTGAAGAGGTGACACTTGTCAACTAAAATTCAGGACCACTTTTGAAAGGTTTACTAAATTGTAGTATAGCGTGCGGCTTCCATGTTTTTGTTTGTAGTATATACGCTAGTAGTAGAACGTATAGCTACCAGCACCTTTCATCGACAGAGCTAGCTGGCGCCGCGTCTGACACGGACAGCGAAGCGTCGCGGATGGAGCCGGAGCGGAGAGGAGCGCAGCGCAGCGCGGCGGAGCGCATCGAGACACTTTATGTGGAGGACCCAGACCGAGAGACAGGCGCGGTAAGTCAGCAACTTATCTTTCTAATATTGAATAGGTAACCTAAACCACGTCGTGTGGGGACGGCAGTAAGAATACAAATTTTGCTAACTCGTCCTGCGAGTGTCGTAAGAGTCGGCTAAGGGATTGAAGCGTCACTGACCATTATTTGATAAAAGATTGATGATGGGCAGCGTCATCATAGTGGACACATTACTGCGATCGCTAATCCGCTTGCCCAGCGTGGCGATTATGGGCATTTAGCTCCTAATGCGTCTTATACGCATAGTTAATAGGAGAGGCCTACGTCCAGCAGTGGACTGTGATAGCCTGATGACGTGAAGCTAAACCCAATTTATGAAATATAGTAGATTGTGTCACAAGGGATCATAATAGTATATTTCTGACGTGGGCGTAAATTGAATCCTGAATGGAGCGACGGATTCCATAATTGAATCCCGACCGTAGAGGGATTCTAAAGTGGAATCCTGAGCGTAATGAAGGATTCAAGCGTTAACGCCCAAGACGAAATAATTTTCGTAGGCAGGGTCACTACCAACTAGGCTACGGAGGCTGACATTGCATGTTTGAGAAAAGCACTATACATACCTCGATCGAAAATAAAGGGTTGCCCGCCTCAGACCTATTATGTCTTAGGCTGACAACTTATTTTGTCCCGGCCTCTATAGTAATGTACTATTCTGCCTTCATCACATCATCAGCCTATGTTAGTCCACTGTTCGACGTAGGCCTCTCCTATTAACTATGCGTATAGACGCATTAGGAGGTAAATGCCCATAATCGCCACGCTGGGCAAGCGGCTTGGCGGTCGTAGTAATGTGTCCACTATGATGATGCTGCTGCCCATCATCAATCTTGTAGAATGGTCAGTGACACTTTAATCCCTTAGTCGACTCTTACGACACCCGCAGGAGGAGTTGGGGTGATGACAAATGTATTTTTACTGCCGTCACCACACGGCTAAACTATGCGTATAGTCGCATTAAGAGGTAAATGCCCATAATCGCCACGCTGGGCAAGCGGCTTGGCAGTCGCAGTTCTGGTCTACTATGATGATGCTGCTGCCCATCATCAATCTTGTAGAATGGTCAGTGACACTTTAATCCCTTAGTCGACTCTTACGACACCCGCAGGAGGAGTTGGGTTTGGGTTGGGATATTCTGCCTTATAAAGGGTTAACTAACAAATATTCAACGAAGTACAGGTGTAGTGAGAAACTACTTGCCTTCGGAAACGTTCGTAAACACATGCTGTTTCAGGCAGTGTCACCGAGTCTGACTGAAGTAGCATGACAGCTATTACTGTCAGTCTCAGTGAGATAGACTGAAACAGCATGACGTTGACGAACGTTTTCCGAAGGCAAGTCATTTCTCACTACATCTGTAATCTCCTATTTCCAGGCCGGCGAGCTAGTAGAAGAAGTAGCAGAAGAAAACAAGTCCCTCCTCTGGTTCCTCCTGAAGCAAGTGCGGCCAGGCATGGACCTCAGCAAGGTGGTGCTGCCCACGTTCATCCTGGAGCCCCGGTCGTTCCTGGACAAGCTGTCGGACAACTATTACCACGCGGACATACTGGCGCAGTGAGTGCACTAAATATAAAACAGGAGATAATCTACATGTTAACGCGGTCGCGCAAAGGGATATAGACATCGCTAACGGACGCGATATCTCAGAGCAGTGAGTGTACTGGACACTCGGAGTGTCCATGTTAAACAAATGCATCGTATGCGAGTGCTCTAAATCCCTTGGACGCTTGACGCTCGACACTTAGGCCTTACACTAAGGAAACACTTCAGGCTAGGGTTGAAACTATGAGAGAATTTTTATAGCACGATCCGACTTTCGAAAGACAAAAAAAATTGATTTGTGACATCACTGCTCAACTCACTGCATCGGCTTTTCGGAACGGAACACTTATAGATACGTCATACATATCTATCTATCACAGACGATTGACTAGGATATAATTATGTGTTGTACGAACCGCTACAAAATTATAATACTAAATGGTAAAAAAATAGATTTTGGATGGGTCTCTCCATACATGCAACTGAGAGATGGTAATTTTTTCGATGTAAATAAGCATGAATTATGAATGAAAAGATCTTTTAAAATCATTTCTAAAAGCCAATTTTCTTTACGTGAACCGTTTTCGAGATATCAGCTCTTAACCCTTAATCGGATAGTGGGAATATGTTTCCCACCTGTAATTAATCTTGTGTCTCACTGATAAGAGCCAAAACCAATGAAATTTTGGTGTGATTCGTGTTTGATTAAGGGTTCAAGTCCTAGAGTCCCCATAGGCCTAGGCATAGGAAAACAAGTCCCTCCTCTGGTTCCTCCTGAAGCAAGTGCGGCCAGGCATGGACCTCAGCAAGGTGGTGCTGCCCACGTTCATCCTGGAGCCCCGGTCGTTCCTGGACAAGCTGTCGGACAACTATTACCACGCGGACATACTGGCGCAGTGAGTTCACTAAATATAAAACAGGAGACAATCTACATGTAAACGCTCGCGCAAAGGGATAACATAGACACCGCTCACGGACGCGATATCTCAGAGCAGTAAGTGTACTGGACACTCGGAGTGTCCATGTTAAACAAATGCAAACGTATGCGAGTGCTCTAAATCCCTTGGACGCTTGACGCTCGACACTTAGGCCTTACACCAAGGAAACACTTCAGACTAGGGTTGAAAATATGAGAGAATTTTTATAGCACGATCAGAATTTCGATAAAAAAAATACAGGACATCACTACATTGGCTTTTCGGAACGGAACACTTATAGATACTTTAAAGACAAACGGGTCTTAATCGCGTAAACTTACGTTTAATTATATCCTGACGTTTCGGGCATGACGTTACACCCGTGGTCGCAGGCAGACTGGCGAGAGAATGTATCAACACCTTCGAGCTGCGCGGGTTTTTCGAACTACCCGCACTTGATCTTGATTATTCACTTCTAGGCTAGGGTTGATTAAGACCCGTTTGTCTTTAAAATATGAGTGATAATCGTGAAAGTTTAAATCAATATACTTATAGATACGTCATACATATCTATCTATCACAGACGATTGACTAGGATAGAATTATGTGTTGCACGAACCGCTACAAAATTATAATACTAAATGGATAAAAATATAGATTTTGGATGCAACTGAGAGATGGTAATTTTTTCGATGTACATAAGCGTGAATTATGAATGGAAAAATCATTTAAAATCATATAAAGGTTTCTAAAAGCCAATTTTCATTACGTGAACCGTTTTCGAGATATCAGCTCTTAACCCTTAATCGGATAGTGGGAATATGTTTCCCACCTGTAATTAATCTTGTGTCTCACTGATAAGAGCCAAAACCAATGAAATTTTGGTGTGACTCGTGTTTGATTAAGGGTTCAAGTCCTAGAGTCCCCATAGACATAGGCATAGGAAAACAAGTCCCTCCTCTGGTTCCTCCTGAAGCAAGTGCGGCCAGGCATGGACCTCAGCAAGGTGGTGCTGCCCACGTTCATCCTGGAGCCCCGGTCGTTCCTGGACAAGCTGTCGGACAACTATTACCACGCGGACATACTGGCGCAGTGAGTTCACTCAATATAAAACAGGAGACAATCTACATGTAAACGCGGTCGCGCAAAGGGATAACATAGACACCGCTCACGGACGCGATATCTCAGTGTAGCTCAGGGCAGTGTGAGCGTGAATGCCGCCCGCTTGACATATCAAACCGCGATTAGAATGGGATTCGTAAGCACTGTTGACACAACAGTGTATAAGTCAATCTATCTATCTTCATGGTTATATTCATATATTTATGATTTTAATGGGGAGACTTACAGACGATAGATTAATAAATCATTGACTACATCTATAAACAACCCTTTTCTTGGTAAATGTTGTGTCATTTGTTGTGCCGAATCCCCTTCTGATTCCGGTTTGATAATAGTACATTGTGCTTCAAGGAAGGTTAGTATTCCGCTTACCGACCGTGATGCATACAATGTTTTTCATCACACTTGCGGAAAAAACAATAAGTTTTAAGATAAAATATTATTCTATGACGTACTGACATTTCTATTACTCTCTAAGGAATTTCACTTTTCTATTACTCCCGCTGCGCGTTCAAGCAATGGCGCGCTTAGACAGCAAGTGTGATGAAAAATCATATAAAGGTTTCTAAAAGCCAATTTTCTTTACGTGAACCGTTTTCGAGATATCAGCTCTCAAAGTCCTAGAGTCCCCATAGGCATAGGAAAACAAGTCCCCCCTCTGGTTCCTCCTGAAGCAAGTGCGGCCAGGCATGGACCTCAGCAAGGTGGTGCTGCCCACGTTCATCCTGGAGCCCCGGTCGTTCCTGGACAAGCTGTCGGACAACTATTACCACGCGGACATACTGGCGCAGTGAGTTCACTAAATATAAAACAGGAGACAATCTACATGTAAACGCTCGCGCAAAGGGATAACATAGACACCGCTCACGGACGCGATTTCTCAGTGTAGTTCAGGGCAGTGTGAGTGTAAGTGCCGCTCGCTTGACATATTATCAAACCGCGATTAGAATGGGATTCGCAAGCCAATCTAGGATATCGTCGGCTGACAAGCGAAACTCACTATAAAAACTGTCACTACTCTTAGCAACCTCTTATGTCAGTATTGAATCAGAACTTAGATACGATTTCTATTTTAAGTAGGTATTTGTTACTTAGGGACTTTTGGTTGTCAACCGACGATATATTCATAGTTTAACCCTTAAATGCATGACCTTGACAAGGATTTATTCAAATTTGAATTCTGACATGCTGTCAATAGAGTCAAGAATACATGATGCATATACATCTCTATGCATTTAAGGGTTAAGTGCAGAGGTAGTGCAGTTGCAAACAATAGATTAATTAATCACTCACTACATCTATAGAGAACTCTTTTCTTGGATTGTGATGTCATTTTGGTATGTCAACAGTTCTTTCCAATTTTTTTCTGATCCTGGTTTGATAATACTGACGATGTGTATTTGCAGATGGTTATTTATGTTTATATAAAGGTTTCTAGAAGCCAATTTTCTTTACGTGAACCGTTTTCGAGATATCAGCTCTCAAAGTCCTAGAGTCTCTATAGGCCCATAGGCATGAATTATGAATGGAAAGATCTTTTAAAATCATAAAGGTTTCTAAAAGCCGATTTTCTTTACGTGTACCGTGTTCGAGATATCAGCTCTCAAAGTCCTAGAGTCCCCATAGGCATAGGAAAACAAGTCCCTCTGGTTCCTCCTGAAGCAAGTGCGGCCAGGCATGGACCTCAGCAAGGTGGTGCTGCCCACGTTCATCCTGGAGCCCCGGTCGTTCCTGGACAAGCTGTCGGACAACTATTACCACGCGGACATACTGGCGCAGTGAGTTCACTAAATATAAAACAGGAGACAATCTACATGTAAACGCTCGCGCAAAGGGATAACATAGACACCGCTCACGGACGCGATTTCTCAATGTAGTTCAGGGCAGTGCGAGTGTAAGTGCCGCTCGCTTGACATATTATCAAACCGAGATTAGAATGGGATTCGCAAGTACTGTTGACACAACAATAAGTCAATCTAGGATATATTCATAGTTTAAGTGCAGAGACAGTGCAGTTACAAGTAATAGATTAAGGGTGCGGCTCCACTGACGCGGAGAGGAGCGGAGATGTGCAAAATTGACCAATTACATTCTTCAAATTCATAATTCGAAACAGTATGATGCGGTCTCATTGGACAATTTTGCACATCTCCGCTCCTCCGCCTCATTGGAGCCGCACCCTAATTAATTACTCACTACATCTATAGACAATTCTTTTCTTTGATTGTGATGTCATTTTGTTATGACAACAGTTCTTTCCAATCCTTTTCTAATTCCGGTTTGATAATACTGACGATGTGTATCTGTAGATGGTTATTTATGTTTATATAAAGGTTTCTAGAAGCCAATTTTCTTTACGTGGATCGTTATAGAGTTATCAGCTCTCAAAGTCCTAGAGTCCCCATAGGCCCATAGGCATAGGAAAACAAGTCCCTCTGGTTCCTCCTGAAGCAAGTGCGGCCAGGCATGGACCTCAGCAAGGTGGTGCTGCCCACGTTCATCCTGGAGCCCCGGTCGTTCCTGGACAAGCTGTCGGACAACTATTACCACGCGGACATACTGGCGCAGTGAGTTCACTAAATATAAAACAGGAGACAATCTACATAGAAACGCGGTCGCGCAAAGGGATAACATAGACACCGCTCACGGACGCGATATCTCAGAGCAGTAAGTGTACTGGACACTTGGAGTGTCCATGGTAAACAAATGCAAACGTGTGCGAGTGCTCTAAATCCCTTGGACGCTTGATGCTCGACACTTAGGCCTTACACAAAGGAAACACTTTAGGCTAGGGTTGAAACTATGAGAATATCAATGTTGAATGTAAATAACCATCTATCGAGTGTAGGTAAGAAAAGTGAAGTATACAGAGTGGTCCATTCAAATCGGTCAGTATGGGAAAGTCTGAAACTATAAGACATACGAAGATTTGTTTTTAGGAACCATGTCACCGATTTTGATAGAAAGAAAAACTACATTAATACATTAAAAAAAAACTGGAGCAAGCCAGGGAATCGAACCCGGTCGTTTTGAAAAAATAAACTTACACTATTTCTATTCAGTTATCGTTTGTGTAGGTCTTAAGCAGTAAATGTCTCTAAGAAACATTATGTCTAAAATGAATGGAATTCATTGTTTTCACGTACTTAAATTTATTGTACTAGGTGTTTATTGTGTAAATCTTAAGAAAAAAGTTTTTTTTTTATATTTATCAACGCAGTTTTCCTTATTATTAAAATCGATGACATGGTTCCTCCGAACTGATCTTCGCATGTCTTATAGTTTCAGACTTTCCCATACTGACCGATTTGAATGGGCCATCCTCTATAGTAGTGGTTGACTACTGTGCCTTTATAATTTGTAGCAGAGTGGACACTTGAGCGGGCCATCCATGTTAAACAATTGCAAACGTATGCGCCTGGCCTGAGTGTACGCTGTTCAAATCCCTGTAAACTCGAGAGCGATTCGGAGAGCTATATCGGTGACTTTGGTTCTGCTGCGTTTGGCGAAGTTCAAAATTTTATTCTTGTTCCAGAGCACAACGTGTCGAAGACCCCTACTCGCGTTTCAAGCTAGTCCTCCGCTGGTACCTCTCCGGGCTGTACCGGAAGCCGAAGGGCCTCAAGAAGCCCTACAACCCGGTGCTCGGGGAGACCTTCCGGTGTTACTGGAAGCACCCCGACAGCCTCACCAACACTTACTATGTGGCTGAACAGGTTAGATTAACAAACATAGGCCGCTTGATCATATATAGTCTGAGTCAACCTAGTTCTTCGCTGGTACCTCTCCGGGCTGTACCGGAAGCCGAAGGGTCTCAAGAAGCCCTACAACCCGGTGCTCGGGGAGACCTTCCGGTGTTGCTGGAAGCACCCCGACAGCCTCACCAACACTTACTATGTCGCTGAACAGGTTAGATTTACAAACATAGGTCGCTTGATCATATACACCGTGGGCTGTTTAAACCCGAAAGATTTTAACCACGCATTTTTGATGTAAAAACAAACAAAAAATGTTAAGTATATGACTTTTGTAATTTTTGGCTAAAAAAAATTTTTTTTAATTTCTTTTTACATTTTTCAACGTATTTTAACGTGAAAAGTAAATGTTATTCATAAAAGTAGCACTCACAATGAGTGTTAACGTTTTTTTTTACAAAAAACCTCATTTTTTAAAGGTTTTATTTCTCACTTTTTGACATCTATTAATGAGGTTAGTGAGTCTATTCTCCATAATGTAACCAACGCCGTTAAAAACACCTTTTGTACTTAGTAATAATTAAAAATTATGTTTTTTTTTAATTGGTAATAACTCTGAAACTAGGCAATATCCAGAAAAGTTTATACGACATTGTAGTTTCTAAATATGGTCAGGATACACTGTTAAAATCGGTCGGGTTTAAACAGCCCACGGTGTATAGTCTATAGAGTCAACCTAGTTCCCTGCTGGTCCCTCTCCGGGCTGTACCGGAAGCCGAAGGGCCTCAAGAAGCCCTACAACCCGGTGCTCGGGGAGACCTTCCGGTGTTGCTGGAAGCACCCCGACAGCCACACCAATACTTACTATGTGGCTGAACAGGTTAGATTAACAAACATAGGCCGCTTGATCATATACAGTCTGAGTCAACCTAGGTCTTCGCTGGTACCTCTCCGGGCTGTCCCGGAAGCCGAAGGGCCTCAAGAAGCCCTACAACCCGGTGCTCGGGGAGACCTTCCGGTGTTACTGGAAGCACCCCGACAGCCACACCAACACTTACTATGTGGCTGAACAGGTTAGATTTACAAACATAGGCCGCTTGATCATATACAGCGTGTATATTGGATATAACCACAAACTTTAGGGGGTCTTAGTATAGGCAGTAATTAATATATTTAACGTAAAATTATTTAAAAAAAGCAAACTTTTTTTGGTATAAAATAATTCAGCACGCAATGTAAAGCTTTGTTGTTGTTTGTTGAATTTAAACATCGTAATGTCGCAACTGTCACTAGTGATAAGTGTACGTTGTACATTGCTGCTAAAAAAAAAACAAAAATTAATTACGGCATGGTAAATAGTTAACGCTAGATTAATAATTGTCATAAAAGTTAGATTATAATACTTAAATCTACGTCTGGTTACAATATGCGGCTATATTTCATATACACACTGTATAGTCTATAGAGTCAACCTAGTCCTTCGCTGGCACCTCTCCGGGCTGTACCGGAAGCCGAAGGGCCTCAAGAAGCCCTACAACCCGGTGCTCGGGGAGACCTTCCGGTGTTGCTGGAAGCACCCCGACAGCCTCACCAACACTTACTATGTGGCTGAACAGGTTAGATTAACAAACATAGGCCGCTTGATCATATATAGTCTTGAGTCAACCTAGGTCTTCGCTGGGACCTCTCCGGGCTGTACCGGAAGCCGAAGGGCCTCAAGAAGCCCTACAACCCGGTGCTCGGGGAGACCTTCCGGTGTTGCTGGAAGCACCCCGACAGCCACACCAACACTTACTATGTGGCTGAACAGGTTAGATTTACAAACATAGGCTGCTTGATCATATACCGGGTGGCCCATTCAAATTGGTCAGTATGGGAAAGTCTGAAACTATAAGACATACGAATATTTGATCTTAGGAACCATGTCATCGATTTTAAAAATAATGAAAACTACGTTGATAAAATGAATAAACATAAAAACAAATTTCTTAAGATTTACACAACAAACACCTAGTAAAATAAATTTAAGTATATGAAAACAATGAATTCCTTTCATTTTAGACATCATGTTTCTTAGAGAGATTTACAGCTTAAGACCTACACAAACGATATCTAAATAAAAATAGTGTAAGTTTTTTTTTTTTTCAAAACAACCGGGTTCGATTCCCTAGCTGGGTACAGTTTTTTTTTTTTCAAATGTATGAATGCAGTGTTTCTTTTTATCAAAATCGGTGACATAGTTCCTAAGAACAAATCTTCGTATGCCTTATAGTTTCAGACTTTCCCATACTGACCGATTCAAATGGGCCAGCCTGTATAGTCTATAGAGTCAACCTAGTCCTTCGCTGGTACCTCTCCGGGCTGTACCGGAAGCCGAAGGGCCTCAAGAAGCCCTACAACCTGCTCGGGGAGACTTTCCGGTGTTGCTGGAAGCACCCCGACAGCCACACCAACACTTACTATGTGGCTGAACAGGTTAGATTAACAAACATAGGCCGCTTGATCATATACAGGGTGTTCGTTTCGATTTGCTATAAATTATACAGGTTACTTGGGCCATTAATAGAAATTGTCTGGTATATCGGCTTTTGGAAAATTCGATAAAAAATATTTTTTTATGTTTTCATACATAATAAATGAAATGGTAAGTGTGAGAGAACCTTAAGAATAAAATAAAAGTGAATCTCAGGTGACTGACGGCACATGTCAAAATAAGTAACATTGGAATGTAATAAAGGTTGCAATACACATGTTCAGTGATTAAACTTATTTTTTTAATAACTCAATAACGGTAAGAGTTAAAACACTAGTTTCTTAGAGAAATTAATTATATTTGACCTAAATAAGCTTCCCTTAAAGTTATAGCATATGAAGAAAAACATGCTGTATAGTCTATAGAGTCAACCTAGTCCCCCGCTGGGACCTCTCCGGGCTGTACCGGAAGCCGAAGGGCCTGAAGAAGCCCTACAACCCGGTGCTCGGGGAGACCTTCCGGTGTTGCTGGAAGCACCCCGACAGCCTCACCAACACTTACTATGTGGCTGAACAGGTTAGATTAACAAACATATAGGCCGCTTGATCATATATACAAGGTGCCCACGAGGAAAGGGAAAAATTCTAACAGCATATTCCTGAGACTAAAAGAAGCAAAAAATGTTAAATGAGTTTTGGTGAAATCTGCAAAAAAAAATTTCTTTTTTAGTTTTTTTTGATGTTTTGAATGCCTTAATACACAAATAAAGGATTTTATTCGTCAAACTACCGCAAAAAATGCACTTTAAAGTTGTTTTTTTACATTGACTAGGTAATTAAAAATATTTTTGTTAATTTGATTTCTGTCAATTAAGTGCAACATGGTGACAAAATCGTTTCCTAAAATGCGTTTATCATAGTGTAACGGTCTAAAACGGTTTTAAGAAATGTAATTTTCTCTTAAACTAGACTCAATCCAGAAAACTTCATATGACATTTTTAACATCAAATTTGGTCAGAAATCCGCTTTTGTTTTTTTTCCCCTTCCTCATGGGCACCGTGTATATAGGCCGCTTGATCATATAGTCTATGGAGTCAAACTAGTTCTCTGCTGGGACCTCTCCGGGCTGTACCGGAAGCCGAAGGGCCTCAAGAAGCCCTACAACCCGGTGCTCGGGGAGACCTTCCGGTGTTGCTGGAAGCACCCCGACAGCCACACCAACACTTACTATGTGGCTGAACAGGTTAGATCTACAAATATAAGGTGCCCGTGAGGAAAGGGAAACATTTTAACAGCATATTCCTGAGACTAAAAGAAGCAAAAAATGTTAAGTGATTTTTGGTCAAATCTGCAAAAAAAAATTTTTTTTTCGTTTTTTTTTTTGATGTTTTGAATGCCTCAATACACAACAATAGGACTATATTTATGAAACTATCGCAAAAAATGGTCTTTAAACGTTTTTTTTTCATTTGCTCGGTTATTACAGTTTTTTTTGTTCATTTGATGACTGTCAATTAAGTGTGACAAAACTAAGACAACATGGTAACAAAATCGTTTCCTAAAATGCGTTTATCATAGCGTAACGGGCTAAAACGGTTTTAGGAAAAAATCAAATTTTCCCTTAAAATAGACTCAATCCAGAAAACTTCATATGACATTTTTAACTTCAAATTTGGTCAGAAATCCGCTGTTGAATTTTTTCCCCTTCCTCATGGGCACCGTGTATATAGGCCGCTTGATCATATAGTCTATGGAGTCAAACTAGTTCTCCGCTGGTACCTCTCCGGGCTGTACCGGAAGCCGAAGGGCCTCAAGAAGCCCTACAACCCGGTGCTCGGGGAGACCTTCCGGTGTTGCTGGAAGCACCCCGACAGCCACACCAACACTTACTATGTGGCTGAACAGGTTAGGTTAACAAACATAGGCCGCTTGATCATATATAGTCTATGGAGTTAATCTAGTTCTTCGCTGGTACCTCTCCGGGCTGTACCGGAAGCCGAAGGGCCTCAAGAAGCCCTACAACCCGGTGCTCGGGGAGACCTTCCGGTGTTGCTGAAAGCACCCCGACAGCCACACCAACACTTACTATGTGGCTGAACAGGTTAGATTAACAAACATAGGTCGCTTGATCATATACACCGTGGGCTGTTTAAACCCGAAAGATTTTAACCACGCATTTTTGATGTAAAAACAAACAAAAAATGTTTTATGACTTGTAATTTTTGGCTAAAAAAAAATTATTTTTTTAATTTCTTTTTAATCTTTTTTTACATTTTTGAACGTATTTTAACGTGAAAAGTAAATGTTATTCATAAAAGTAGCACTCACAATGAGTGTTAACGTTTTTTTTTACAAAAAACCTCATTTTTTAAAGGTTTTATTTCTCACTTTTTGACATCTATTAATGAGGTTAGTGAGTCTATTCTCCATAATGTCACCAACGCCGTTAAAAAGACCTTTTGTACTTAGTAATAATTAAAAATTATGTTTTTTTTTAATTGGTAATAACTCTGAAACTAGGCGATATCCAGAAAAGTTACACTGTTAAAATCGGTCGGGTTTAAACAGCCCACGGTGTATAGTCTATAGAGTCAACCTAGTTCTTCGCTGGTACCTCTCCGGGCTGTACCGGAAGCCGAAGGGCCTCAAGAAGCCCTACAACCCGGTGCTCGGGGAGACCTTCCGGTGTTGCTGGAAGCACCCCGACAGCCACACCAACACTTACTATGTGGCTGAACAGGTTAGGTCTACAAACTTATAGGCCGCTTTAAGCTAAGCAACCATATAAGCATTGACATGCTTTAAGTGTGGCTACAACATCTCACACTTATTTTATACGTTAAATTAAAGGGAAGCTTATTTAGGTCCATAATAATCAATTTCTCTAAGAAACTAGTATCTTAACTCTTACTGTTATTGAGTTATTAAAAAAATAAGTTTAATGACCTAACAAGTGTATTGCAACCTTTATTACATCCTAATGCTACTTATTTTGACATTTGCCGTCAGTCACCTGAAATTAACTTTTGTGTTATTCTTAAGGTTCTCTCACACTTGCCATTTCATTTATTATGGATTCTGAAAACGAAAAAAATATTATTATAAAAGCTATATTATATACCAGGTAGCTCCAATTAACGTACCAAGCAGCCTGTTAAATTTAACGGAATTCAAAAAAACGCGGTGTATGTCAATGGAGCTCCTTACAACAACATTGATTTATTATTTTTTGACATGTAAAATTTTGATTTTATGAATAAATGAATATGAATATGAGTACAAAAATCAGTAGATACACTGTAGCTAGTTAGAAGCAAGAACAGCAAGTTGTAGGACACAACTTGCTGTTCGAAGAGGCCTTTCGGTGATGCTATAAGTACCCCGAAACAATGTAATTTAAGGCTTCTTCTTAACTGACTTTTTCCATTTGTGAATCTTTTATTTTCTTTGTCTTATTTATTTCATACCACTCTGTCACGCATTTAAATGATGCTTCCACTCAGTATATTAAAAAATCAGGTACACTTGTATTTAATTTTCACGCTACATTTTAATCCATACATCAGAAATTGAAAACAAAACATCATCTCATACATAAATCACCACTGCGTCACGTTTTTTAGGGACACAAAATAAGACAACGAAAAGAATTTTGACCCTTGTACATTTTAATATTTTAATTTACTGTTGTTTTCGGCACACTTTTGTACGAACATTTGATTCCATTTAAGTATTCTTTTTTATTTTCAGGTATCTCACCACCCCCCTGTGTCAGCGTTCTATGTATCAAACAGAAAAGAAGGATTCGTCATAGAAGGAAGTCTATTAGCGAGATCCAAGTTTTATGGTAAGATTAGGCTATGCTGTGCTTGGTTGTGGCTAGTAGACTTATAAGACATAGGACATTTATTTCCATATTATTTGCACAAAAATGTTATCGATCTCTGCACTCGGCACAGCCGGTATCGCAGAAGACCGTTGAAACGATAGTGTAGAAGTATGAACTTGTGTATGTATGTGTGTATATGAGTGTGTTGATGTATGTCTGGCTATATCATTACAGCTAAAACTTTTGAGTAACAATTGAACCTTATTTTGATTTCTCTGGCCGATAAGTCTTGAATGGGGATTTTAGAGCAAATTTTATTATAAATACAAGGATGAAGAAATGTGCATAATTTTTGAGCGAATTTATGATGGTTACGTTCTGACAAGTATTTGTATAGGTACAAGTGTGAAACTGACAAGAAGTATGATATAGTGATCGTTATCAACGTCCTGTATTGGTGGAAAAGTATGGTTGACAGAAAATTCAAATACACAGGTATTTCATCAATTATAAAAAATTCAAAAGTTAGCTAGTTGAGATGCCCGAAAGGGATAAGTTCGCCATTGTTGTATCTATTGTTTTTGTCTGTGTTGCTTGTATTTCTTGTCTAATGTACAATAAAGCTTATACATACATACTTTTGTAGCTTCACTAGTTAAAGAAAACTATCAAAGTGGCCGTGTGGTGACGGCAGAAAGAATACATTTGTCACCACCCCAACTCCTCCTGCGGGTGTCGTAAGAGTCGACTAAGGGATTAAAGTGTCACTGACCATATTTGATTAAAGATTGATGATGGGCAGCAGCGTCATCATAGTGGACACATTACTGCGATCGCCAATCCGCTTGCCCAGCGTGGCGATTATGGGCATTTACCTCCTTATACGCATAGTTAATAGGAGAGGCCTACGTCCAGCAGTGGACTATCATAGGCTGATGATGATCAAAATTGCAGGTAACTCAACGTCGGCCATCTTGGAGGGCTGCGCACGAGTGCACCTACTGACCTGGGGCGAGAGCTACGTCACGACCGCGCCCTACGCGCATTGCAAGGGCATCGTCATCGGCACACTCAGCATGGAGCTAGGGGGGAAGGTAAAGTGGCCGCCATTGTGAATTTCTGAAGTTTTGATACAGGTGTAATGAGAAATTACTTGCCTTCGGAAACGTTCGTAAACACATGCTGTTTCAGGCAGTGTCACCGAGTCTGACTGAAGTAGCATGACAGCTATTACTGTCAGTCTCAGTGAGATAGACTGAAACAGCATGACGTTGACGAACGTTTCCGAAGGCAAGTCATTTCTCACTACATCTGTACGTTGTATTTATCCCCAACTACAAGCCGTATTGGTCTGTCTTGTATAGTTGAATTATCGAGAAGATGGAATTGCATATGTAGTGGTATCGCGTATTTACAATGTATTGTGTGTGTTTTATCGACTCATGTATTGGCATTATTCGACTTATAGTAAACCTAATTGTAAAGACACAAGGTTCACTTTAAAAGTGTTGCTTTAGTAACACTACTACTTCCATCTTCTCGATAATTCAACTATACGTCGGGGTCACCACTTTAACATATATTGCTTTGGTTAGTAGTTATAAATAATATGTATATTGTCCTTTAGGTTGCCTTGTATGATATGCGTTTATGTTCCGACTCACTTTATTAATTTAATTTAGACACCAATTATTTTACAAGTGCTATGGGGAAACTGCTTGGGCCGGGGCCCGCCTCATAGATGAGGCTATCCTTGTAAGGCCCATGGTTCTACCTGTACGACTTATTAACATCGAACAAATTTAAATCATGTTTAATTAGAACAGAGTTGCATTTGTTTTGTTTCGTAAAATTTTCTGTCAAACTGAAATCAACTATTACCTGCCGAATAGGAAAAATTGTCTATGATTTTTTTTTGGAATTTCTCTTTTATGGCTGGTCCTTAGGAGGCTATAGCTTAGTCAGCTCATATCGCAGTGCTCGCGCACTAAGATATGAGCTGACGTGGTTTAAGGTGTCCGTACAAAGAACTTAAATAGATATTATATGTGTAATCTTGGAACTCAGCATGGAGTTAGAGGGGAAGGTAAAGTGACTGCCATTGTGAATTTCTGTATTTTTGATCCGTTGTAATTATCCCAATCTACAAGCCTATTGATGAACTGAAATCGTAATCTTGGAAGACTCAGCATGGAACTAGGGGGGAAGGTAGGCTCAGAATCAGACTTTACGGCCTGAAGTAAGCCTCGAAATGTACAGTTTTCACACACTAAATGTTAAATATATGTCGGGGCAAACGGGAAGGTCACGGCTCTTAAAATATACCTTATGTGTTCTTTAATAAAGTGCATTTTAAACACCTGTCAAAGCGCAGTGAAAGTAATTATATTATAATGATTATCACTCCGACGCTTTGGAGGGAAAAATTGGCTGCCATTTTGAATTTCTTCAGTTTTGGTCCCGTCTAGAGCTAAGCGGTAAAGTAGGCTCAGTAAAGGAAAAAAGGGCCTGCCATTATTCTGCCGTGCTAAGCATAATAGCAGTATCTAAAAATTAAATTTAATACAAACATGCACCTTAAATTCTATAGCTGACGCGTCGATTTCCAAATGCCTCTATTTTTTTAGATCTATTATAACCCTTAAGCAGGCACTTGAAACATGTATTCAATTTTCAACGATGAAGACTAACATTTGATTGTCATTTTTGCGTCATATCAACCTTAAATAGATGCACATATGCTAAAGATATCCATCTTCCATCCATGGACGCCTTGCGGGTGATATGATGAAGATACTAAAAAATAAAACCGGCCAAGTGCGACTCGGACTCGCGCGCGAAGGGTTCCGTACCATTATCAATTTATTATTTAAAAAATACAGCTAAATCAACCTACCTCAAAAACTATAGCAGATAATTAGATCTAACCAAAAATCGTTGATAGAGTTTATTAATGTGCATAACATATATTTTTTTTATTTTATTTCGCGTAGTTTAAAAAATAGAGGGGGGAGGACACATTTTTCAGACTTTGAGAGCTGATATCTCGAAAACGATTTGCTTAAATAAAAATGTGATTCATAAACCTTCATATCATTTTCAAAGACCTTTCTATTGATACCCCACACACTAATATACAACTAAAAAAAATTCTATCCCTCAGTTACATGTATGGAGGGCCCCCACTCCAATGGTTTTTTTTACAATTTAGTATCATAATCCTGTAGCGGTTCATACAACACATATCCTAACCAAATTTCGTTACTGTAGCATTTATAGTTTCCGAGTAAATCGGCTATGACAGACGGACAGATGGACATGACGAATCTATAAGGGTTCCGTTTTTGCCATTTTGGCTACGGAACCCTAAAACAGTCTTTGCGGCCTTACGCGTCGAAGTTCAAGTGTAAAAGCCTCAAAATGAGCATTTTTCACTACGTACAGTGGCGTTCAGAATTGCATGGACGATTTATGAATGAATTCATTCTTAAACTGTCCATGCAATTTTGAACCCGACTGTACATGTCAAAACATAACATAACAGTGAGTGTTAACATAACAGTAACATAACATAACATAACAGTAAGGCGCTCCATCGAAGTGTTATAATATGTAATTATATATTTTTATCTTATGTCTATGTCTAAATATATATTTTATCTTATAATTTCAGGTACATGTCATGTGTGAAAGCACCGGGTACTCTGCAGACATCGAATTTAAGTTAAGAGTAAGTTTTTCACGTCAATTAAATAAGCCTACAAATTGTTTTTGTTAAAACTTTATAATTTTCGCTATAAATCCCCACTTGCTTTGATTTTTGCGATAGACTCTATGTCTATGTGAAATAAGAGTGATGACATGTAACAAAAGCTACATGAAGCAAGTGAGTGGATACACAAATATGAACGAAAGGAGCGGAGACCTATTACTTTTTTAACTATCCTATATAAAGATTTGATTTCGAAATGGATTATTAAATTGATTTGAATATTTCCATATTCAACGCAGTAAAGGAACTAATTTTTCTTTGTAAATCTATTAGTTTATTGCGAGACAAAATCATTACATGAAAATGAGGGTTTTCTCGAAAACGTATGCCAGTAGTTGGCGCCACTTAGCCATAAGGTCCCGCTAAGAAACGCAATTATCTAGCTCCAAATAAAAACTAACTAGAAGGTATAACTCATACATAACATTTAAACACGAAACTATAGGCGCTCTGAGAATTTAGACGAGTTTCTGGACCTGATGCCTCAATGCTGCCGCCCTGGTGAACGTCATTTCAGAATTCCCTCATTATATTCGTAAGTCGTATCTAAGTCAAAATCCTAATTAGATTTTTAGTGAATAAAAAGTTTCATGAAACATTGCCTATGAAAGTATATAGAGCCAACTATTTGTTTCACGTATTGCATAACTTATTATACAAAGTTGTCGATTTCTAAGAATGAACTTATGACAGCTTAGAAATGAGCCTTATATACACAGGGTGGCAAGATAAGTTGGGCTCTGAAGGGAAACTACCATAAAACCTTAAGTTATTTCGTTTCACTGATAAGAAACATTCTTTTATTTTAAATATGAAACCGAACCGTATTCAAAGATTTTATTAATTTCACTTAACTCGCCCCGGAATCGAACCTGCTAAAGGAGCATTCCATGGGCTGTCCCGTACAAACGCGTGTATATTTCGATAATTTGAGTTTTTTCCAAGTTGTTAGTCATTATATATATTTTTGAGCAATTTTTGACTCCTCTAGTCACGAAAGAGAACTTTGATAAACCCACAATTTTGAGGAAAACCGTGTTCGTACGGGACATCGGTGGACTTTTTCGTGGAATGCACCTAAATATGAAAAAAAAAAATTTTTTTCGTGATTCTTTTACACTTTTCGATTGAGCTAACGATAATGTTTAAATTCCGGCGACAATCATTATGTCTTACACTCGTCTGTGGAACAATTTTCCCTAAAATTGAACATTTAGAACACAAAGATTTTTTTCCCATAAATTTCTTTGGAAAAATTAATAATAACTTTGAATGCAGTAATCTTCCTTTTTAAAAATAGTAGAATGTTTCCTTTGAGTAAAAGGACCCAAAATACGGATTAAAGGTAGTTTCCCTTCAGGGCCCGACTTATCTTTCCACCCTGTATATGACGTTAAGACTATCGGAAAGACGACGAGTCTTACCCTCATATTAATAAGGTTTAATCTACAACTGTCAAAAGTTTATTCTAAGAAATCTGCAACTTTTTATGTTTTTCGCTGTTGTTGTGTTTTTTCCTAATGTCACTGATCTATACTTTGTCACATGTATAACTGTCCACTTTGGTATAGATCTGACCACATTTTGGTATAGTAATTCGTGGATAATGTAGTAGGCGATACGTTTAGTAATTTTATTAGTTTTAATACCCAAGCTCTACGAACAAAGAAAACATGGAAGCCGCACGCCATGTTAAATTGCCTTTCAAAAACGGTCCTGAATTTTAGCTGTCAAATGTCACCCCCTCTTCAATGCATCACGGTAATGAATGTCAAAATCAACCTATAAAAACTTAAACCGCCATTTAAAAATAGTTGTGATTAATCCATCAAAGTTTTGATTGGCGATATTCTATAAACATATGTCAAAGATGTTACGCCGAAATATGCATGGTCTTAAGAAACATCTTGGCACGATTGAACAATTGGTTTTGGGGGCATTTTTGAGCTTGCGTTAGACGTCCATGTTATATATGGTCGCAGCCCAAGCTGTAACATATTTTGTATGGCTGTTTGTTATCCCTAAAATAAAATAAAAAAAAAACTATTTTGACCTATGTATTGTTAACAAGTGTTATTAATTCCAGTCGTTCCTCGGCGGTTCAGAGCAGACGAACCTGATATCGGGTCGAATAAAGAAGAATAAGGACACTGTCGCCACGGTTGAGGGCTACTGGGACGGGCGGATCGACATCAAGGACAAGAGAACTGGGGTAAGCTATTTCAATTTTAACGACTAACGAGACGCATTGGCTGCTTCAAAATCCTGTAATTTGCCATTTAAACCTTGAACGGGGTGATTTGGTAGGTTAAACTGAATAACTTTTACTATGGAGCTAACACAGAAATCTCAAAAAAAAATTGCCTTTTTCATATAAAACGTCGTGATCAATCGGTCAAAATGTATGAAAAAGAAAATTTTTTCAATTGTCAGCCTCCGTAGCCTAGTTGGTAGTGACCCTGCCTACGAAGCTGGAGGTTCCGAGTTCGAATCCCGGCGAGGGCATTATTTGTGTATTTATTTATCACAAATATGTGTTCCTTGGTCTATGTATTTAAGTATCTGTATGTATCTATCTATTATATATATCGTCGCCTAGTACCCACATCACAAGCCTTAATTGAGCTTATCGTGGGACTAGGTTGATTTGTGTAAGGTGTCCCAAGATATTTATTTATTTATTTCGTGATTGGCCCCATATTAAAAGTTGTTCAGTATATTCTACTAAATCACCCTGTTCAAGGTTTTCAGTGGCTCGTGGAACACCCTGTATATCAGGGTCAAAATTATATTGATTTAAACTTTCACGATTATCACTCATATTTTAAAGACAAACGGGTTTTAATCGCGGAAACTTACGTTTAATTATATCCTGACGTTTCGGGCATGACGTTACACCCGTGGTCGCAGGCAGACTGGCGAGAGAATGTATTAACACCTTCGAGCTGCGCGGGTTTTTCGAACTACCCGCACTTGATCTTGATTATTCACTTCTAGGCTAGGGTTGTCACTAGGCCTACACACAACATAACGGCTTTAAGACCCGTTTGTCTTTAAAATATGAGTGATAATCGTGAAAGTTTAAATGAATATATACAGTGTGTTAACATGATGCAGGCTTTTATTTGAACCGAGGATTGAGATGCAGATTCTTAGCCAAACCATGTGCATTATTTGTTTAAAAATCCTAATTTTAAAAGTAATTATCTTTCTAAGAAAACTTAATTGAGAAGCAATGTACTTCAAAATAAATCGTTAATTGGCACTTGACAATGACAGATCGCAGCGACTCGCAACGTTTGACAACTAAGCAGTACACGCGTTACATTGATCGTTCGAACGAAATAAAAATTATTGTACAGTTAATTTAAATATTTGTCAACTCTTAATACTTGAAAACGATTGCCAGTAATGCGTATTATTACCCATTTTCGTAAAAGCGACTCGCAACGTTTGACAACTAAGCAGTACACGCGTTACATTGATCGTTCGAACGAAATAAAAATTATTGTACAGTTAATTTAAATATTTGTCAACTCTTAATACTTGAAAACGATTGCCAGTAATGCGTATTATTACCCATTTTCGTAAAAGCCTGGGTCATGGTAACACACTGTAGTATTATAATATTTTCTTCGGTTACCGCGAGGATTACACATGAAATAAAACTATGAAAATGGATAAACTCGCGTATATTAACTAATTTTAACTTCATTCCGACGTTTCGAACACTATACAGGGTTCGTGGTCTGCGGATGACAGTTTTATTTCAATATATTGTATGTTTTTAATCTGATTTGTAGGAAGAATCAACACTAGTGGACGTGGCAGTTCTAAAGGAACAGCGTCTAACCCGCTACCTCATGAGGCTAGAACACCAGCAGGAGTTCGAATCCCAGCGGCTTTGGCTACGGGTCTCTGAGGCCATATACAATGAGGATCAGGTCTGTATAAGCATAGCGTTGAAAATGTCGGAAAAAAAACAAAATGTTTTTTCAGGCATGTATGAATTTCGTTTTTTTCGGGTTTTTTTCAGAAACAATCAAAGTTACTGTTACTGTCACTCCTTGCCATCTGTTTCAATTGATAAACACATAATAAAGTTTATTTCTTTAGTTGTTTATTACTCTTCAATTAAAATTAACTTCCGTACCATCAGGTAGCAGCGACAGAACAGAAGACAGTGATAGAGGAGGCGCAACGCGCTCGAGCCCGCAATACCCTCTCACCCTGGGTCCCGCGGCACTTCCACAAGCAGGAGGTCACTAGTGTCGAGGGGGTCCAAGACCAGGGCTGGCGGTACAACCACTCCAACATGAGGTCAGTGACACATGGCCACAGCAACACTCTCGCCCTGGGTCCCGCGGCACTTCCACAAGCAGGAGGTCACTAGTGTCGAGGGGGTCCAAGACCAGGGCTGGCGGTACAACCACTCCAACATGAGGTCAGTGACACATGGCCACAGCCCGCAACACCCTCTCGCCAAATAAACAAATATAAACAATGAAATACACAGAAACGAAGTGCAGATCCTGAGGTGGCCGCCCGTTGATGTCTTTTTTGCTGGCACGTGATTGGACAAAGGACCCCGGGCCTAAAGTATGGAAAATGTGGTTTCAGTCAAATCTTTTAAAATTTTGATATGTTATAGATTTCAGTGCCCTGAACTAAAAACTCTATGGGTGCTACCACGGTTTCCGGGTCCCTTTCCATGTTCTGCTCGATTTTGTACCAGATAACAAAGTAGTACTTAGTTCTACTTCGTGTCTATTTATTTAAACAATTGACATTAGTTTTAAACTTTTTTGTGATAATGCTGGTTAGTTAAAGACATAAAACGTCTACAATGTCAACTTCATACGCACGTGATTAACTTATCGTTTATAGCTAAATGTGTGATTTTATAATATATTTGACATTGTAAAATATGAACTCATTCAAACATTAGAAAATATGGCGCTACTTTTAAATAGAGGACATTGCTTCGTATGTAATAATGCTGTTGTTTTTCGTGCACTGCGGCGGATACCTACCAGAAAACAACGAAGAAAAAATTCAATCTGCTATTTCGTTCAGAGAATCTATGAACAACATGCCGGTTGAGTTCAACCACGAGTCCCGTGTGTGTATTAATTGTGACCGATTGCTGAACTCAGCCGGCATTGTATGTAGACGTTTTATGTCTTTAACTAACCAGCATTATCACAAAAAAGGTTCAAAACTAAAGTCAATTATTTAAATAAATAGACCCGAAGTAGAACTAAGTACTACTTTGTTATCTGGTACAAAATCGAGCAGAACATGGAAAGGGACCCGGAAACTGTGGTAGCACCCATAGAGTTTTTTGTTCAGGGCACTGAAATCTATGACATATCAAAATTTCAGAAGATTTAACTGAAACCACATTTTCCATACTTTAGGCCCGGGGTCCTTTATTTCAGTCGCCTACAAGCGTCAGCTTATGAGTTCATCATAGCCGAGTCGCGAACTCGACGTAAATGTATATGGATATAATTTTGTGTACGTAATCATAATTGGAACATTACAGTCGACGAGTAGAAAAAATATTTTTTAGTACTAAAAAAAAAAATGCACCATCTGTATAGATGGTGCCTTTTTTAGGCTCTATTGCGAGAAGTGGGTAATTTTACGTCAGGCCCAAAATTTCGGAGGACCATCTGTACTAAGAAACGTCGTACGAGATATTACGTGCAAAATCGAAATTCGTAACTCGTGTCGATTTAAAACACTACATCGGTCGAGTTTTAAAACATCGCCACTCGAAATCGAAGAATTTCATGTTTTTCGCACTTTTGTCGTAATGTACTATTATTTGCCTTTTTTTGCAGGCCCTGGCAACCGTCAGAGCTATTCGAATACGAAGAGGACTTCGTGATAACAACAGCGACCGGCAGCGCGAGTTCCCTCCGGCCCGAGCGACTCGAGCCGCGACTCGAGCCGCGTCTCGAGCGCCTCGAGCGGCTCGAGCGCTCCGACTCCGACTCGCGCGGGGAGCGGACCAAGAGATCCAAGACTCACGCGTGAGTACATAACAACAACCGGCAGCGCGAGTTGTCTCCGGCCCGATACATCATTATATATCGCGGGACATCTTCCACAGGTCGACCTAGTCCCACGGTGAGCTCGATTATGGCTTGTGATAGTTGTGATGTGGCCACCGGGCGACGATAGAGATACCTTAAATATCGTAAATAGGATATTTCGCTGAATGAAGACTTTATTTTAGTTTGAAAATTGAATAATACTGCAATCAAAATATTTTCCAAAAAAAATCTAACTTTTTGTAGGCAGCCAACATACTTTATTTTAATACGTAATTTTTTTTTCGTAATTTCATTCGAAATAATGGTTAGCAATTTTTTTATTCTTAAGAAACAATTTCCGGGATTTTTTGAAAACTTTAAATGAATTTTTATTTGCCTTTAAAAATAACATAAAGTCTTCTTTCAGCAAAATATCCTCTAGAATATTTAAAGTACTTTCTCTTCATGTCCCATAGTCATGGCACGCCCTGTATATAAAAGATAATGTACACATAGTTACTGAAATACATACACGGCCATGACCGAGGAACAAATAATTATTTGTGATTTGTGATAAATAAATAAATAGACAAATGTTCTAGCCGGTATTCGAACCCTAAACCTCCAGCAGTGCTAGAACGGTCTTGAACTGATGATTCGTTGACATTGTATTGATAATTTTGTTAATATACTTATCAAACGTTTTTAAATTGCAATAAAACTTTATTCATTATAATATTGTCTTGATTGACGCTACATAAATAACAAAACTGTACAACTGTAGTTTGTCCTCTCTGACCTATTTTTCAATTTGCCGGCTTTTTCCACTGATTGGCCGATTGGCCAAAATACACAGAGATATTTTGTATATTCAATTCTAAAATAAAACACTCTCTCCACAGACGAAGTCTAAAACAAACCCTCAACTCTCTGGACACATCTCTCCGAGAGCAGGGCGCCACTCTCGACCGCCTCACTAGAGCCGTCGAGAATCTATCGGACCGTCGCACCGCTCGGTTGCCAAACACGGGATATAGTTGGGAGCTGTTTTCTGGCTTCGTACTCGCTTTGGTACTGCAGGCTGTCCTTAACTGGATGTTCCGGAAAGACTGAGATGGTATTGTGGACACAGATTTTGTTTAGGTAATGTTAGGAGTCTTAAAAGATGATCCCTTTGATCTTTTGCCTAATTATTACTTTATGGTCATGTCCATATTGATCGTATTTGTGACGTCCATTTGTCCGATGTTTGGTTACACCGCTGCCACTCACATTAAATTATTGTTTTTGGATTGTTAATCTGTAATATATTGCGGTATCATTTAATTAAATTACTGTTAGGGTGACTGCGACCATATTTCATGGACGTCTAACGCCAGCTCAAAAATGCCCCCAAAAACAATTGTTCAATAATTGTACCAAGATGGGCAGGACATAGCGCTTTTCTTAACACCGCGCATATTTCGGCGCAACAACATTGATAAATGTTTATAAAATATAGCCAATCAGAACTTTGATGGACCAATCACAACTATTTAAATGGCGGTTTAAGTTTTCAAAGGTTGACATTGAAATTCATTGCCGTGATGCATTGAAGAGGGGGTGACACTTGTCAACTAAAATTCAGGACCGTTTTTGAAAGGCAACTTAGTATGGCGTGCGGCTTCCATGTTTTATTTGTTCGTAGCAGGGTGAAGACACATTTATCAGCATGCGTACGCATTTTGTCTATAGAAAATGTCAGTTTAGTATGTCAGTTTAGAGTGTCTGGGACCGCGTCCATATTTCCGCACGCGTACGCATGCTTGTACGTTTCATACTAAACGGCCAATTTCATTAGACAAAACGCGTACGCATGCTGATAAACGTGTCTTCACCCTTAATCTTTAGTAGTACTTTTTATTTAAAAAGTTTTTATTGAGGTTTATCACATTTACGTGACATCACATCGCTAGCCCAATATTACCAGGTCTTAAGTTGGGCTTTTCTTTACATCAAATTGGAACATTGTCACATTGAGTCACGAATTATGTGTGTAAGGGTACAGGTGAATTCACGAAAGCTGGCACGAATGGATCGAGTAAGTGACAGAAAGTATCTATGTGTGGATGTCTTAATGACAGTAGATACAGGTTGGTATAGCACGGCCGCATACACACAATGATAGATGTCATTCATTTCATTCATTCCATTCGTGCCAGCTTTGGTGAATTTACCTGTAGTAATTGTACTGGTATCCTCGTAAGGCCCATAGTCCCTTCTATAGTACTTCTTAACATAGAACAAATTTGAATTCTATTCAATTAGAACAGGCTTGAGTTTATTTTGACTCGTGCAATTTTCGTACTCAATAAAATTAAATTTATTTCCTGAACAGTAGGTTTAAATATAAAGGTTTTGGATATTTCTTTCCTGCTTTAAGAGCTTAGCAATATTACGAAGAAAAACTAAACAACATCGCAATTTTTTGTATTTTATCCAAATAAAGAAAGGGAGTTGCTATTGAAGCAAATTAGAATATAACATTCCAAATATAAACATAAAGATCTGTGTCCACTAGTATACTAAGATTGTGTCATGTGTCATGTCATGTCGCCATTTGACATTGTCAAATTTGACAGTGCAGAAATGGCTTTAGTCGAATTCCTTGCCCTTGTGCTTTCCATATATGTTTCCATTGATGTCACGATGACATTGACATGTATGTCAAATGTTGGCTAGATTTGTCATTGGTCTGATATTAATGTAGGTTGAGTAAATGATAAGCTATTTTGGGATATTTTCCTTGTAAATTGTGCGAAAAGCGCTTGGTGCACGATTATTTTGTATTACCTTGCCATCTGATATATTGAAACGATCGAAGTACTCGTGAATAATTTTTCATCACACTTGCTGTCTAAGCACGCCATTGCTTTCATGCATAGTGTTTGTAATATATTTTGTCTTATAACTATTTTTTGCTCACAAGTGTGATGAAAAACATTGTATACGGTAAGTGGAATACTAAGTCGAGTCATTAAAAGTCCACGGCGTCGGGCTCGCTCTCGTTAGTAATACCGTACTTATAGTTCGAGAAATATAGCTTGAATGTTTATTTTTACTATAATGTAGATAGAAAGTTACTAATTTATATTTCAAGAACTTTACCTCCCTAGATGCACAATGTACGTAATATATACGTATACGTTAAATTGTCACGAAGGTAAAGAAAAATTGTATCGGACGGTCCATGTGCTTGTTTGCCACCAACATAAAATTATTACTAATAACGTTATTATATCGTTAATAAACTACTTTTCATTTTCCGAAACCCGTGATAATTGTCGCAAGGTTTAGTACAATTTTCATTAAATCTTGACATGAGGTTTGGCTTATGTCGGAATTTAGATACAATTGTCGTGTTTTTTTGTGACAATTGTAATTTTGCAGTCCAAAAAAATGTTATTACTACTACATTTTATGTTGGTGGCAAACAAACGCACAGCCGTCCGATGGTAAGCGGTAACTGTAGCCTATAGACGCTCCCGATTGGAGAAACAGTAAATTTACAATTGTAGCACTTGTCAATGTGGTGAAATTGCGGTCAGATATATCGTTGCGACCAGTGTGCTTATAAATATATAAGCAGGCCTCTATTTTCATGGCGTTATGTTGCATGTTGAGATATTTTTGAGCACCGTGGCAGCTCCGATATATCTGATGGAAACTTGATTATTCAGCTCCATACATTTATTCGGAAACATTTGTTTTCACTATAGCAATGAGTTTTTCACACCACCTATTCGAATTCGGGTCTTTTTTTCCCTGTAAGAAGGGAACAAATTGGTATTTTCGTCTGGTGGTTGAAGCTTGAATCCCTCACTCCGCTCAGGATTCCACGTTATTATCCCTCACTACATTCTGGATTCTATTGTGTCATTCTTCGCTTACGAAAATATACCATTTTGATCCATTGTGACACAATCCTATTTTAGTTTAAGGTGCTGGCACCAGATTTAAACCCTACAATTTTATTCTTAACATGCGAAACTGGTCACTCACATAGTTTTAAATTAATAGTCTATAAATAAAAATAGACACGACATAATCGAGTTTCACCGAATAAAATGTGGCTGGAACAGCATTGGCATAGTTTACAACATTAAGTGGGTTCGGTTAGAATCGTAGTTAAAATTATTTTCGTTGTCTTATTTTGTGTCCCTAAAAAACGACGCAGTGGTGATTTTTGTATGAGATGATGTTTTGTTTTCAATTTATGATGTATTGATTAAAATCTAGCGTGAAAAAGAAATACAAATGCACCGTATTTTTTTCTATACTGAGCTGAAACAGCAACTAAAAGTGTGACAGAGTGGTATGAAACAAGACAACGAAAAGAATTTTGAGCCAAATATGCGAAATAAGTATCTACAAAAGTAACATGCCTAAAAAGAGTATGCCACTTGAAATTCGGCTAAAAATTATGCATATACAGTAGCCATCCGATATATCGAATCGCCTACTGTGCTCATAAATATCTGAACACGCAGTCTTAATGAGTATAAGCGGGCATGATTTGTATGGAGATGAAAGTATTTTTATACATTTTTGGTGTATTTGCTTTATATAAAGTTGTTTTTATGTACCTATTGGTTTATATGACAAATTAATCGTGTATCATGCGCTGATACTTGAACTAGCCAAAATTGAGCTTTTAAATGTAATTGTGAGTAGATTTTTCATGCCATTTGAATAAATTTGTTATTTTGCTTAAACGTAATGTTAATCGTAATTATTTTATAAATTGAATAAAGCGTATAAAGACAAATGTATAAGGAATTGTATATAATATAATATTGTATTTTTTTGCCTCGATCAGCGATAAAACTTGTTATAGAAATGTGATTTAGAAGAAAAATATTTAAACAGCTTGCTTGCTTTTTATGAGAGTCGGATAATAAATAAGCCTTTAAAACCTGGTCAAGGTTATTTGTAGTTTTTGGTTCTTTATCCTTTAGAGACAATATAGGTCCTTTATCGAAAAATATAGGTCAAGTTGAGGAAGTGAAACTGTGGGTAAACTGAAACACTACACAATACATATACGTGTATCGTGTAATAGGCACTGTATGCTTAGCACATGATTGACGCGACAGTATCTCGCTGCGAGATAGTCTATCCGTCCCTCTTTTGTTAATATAGCTAGTGAAGGACGGACATCTATCTCGCGGCGACATACTATCGCACCAATCATGTGCTAAGCCTGCTGGTCTCACCGTGAGCTACTAAGCTATGAACTATCGGCTATAAACACGAACAAAACGCACTCCCGTGTAAAAAAAAGAGACACGGCGATACTCGCCCAGCAGTGTTATTCACTAAGGAAACCGCCTTGCTGTCAGCGCTGTGTCAGTGCTGCGGCAGCGTCGAGCATAAAAATGGTATTCACTAATGTACTTTAAACGACACTAGTGCTCGGCGACGAATGCGGCGTGAGCTGGAACTACATTGCGTCGAAAGTTTGACGTTTAATGTATGAACTTCGTATTCTCTAACGAAAAACAGCGACGAACTCGCCCACAAGCTCGCTCACAGCCTCGATTCCTAATGTCAAATCAAACAGCTAGGATTTTAGACAAGGCTGTCTCGACATCGAGCTCGTTGACGAACGCAGCGTCGAATGTGTCAATAAGAGAATAGCATAGCAGCTATCAGCGATCACCGCCGGGCGAGTGTCGCCGTGTCTCGTTTTTGTACACGGGGGTGCGTTTTGTTCGTGTTTATAGTCCATAGTTCATAGCTTAGTAGCTCGCCGTGAGACCAGTGCCTTATGCTAGAAACATGTTTCACTTACCTAACTAGACTATACCTATGGACTATTCATAGATATGTCTTACCTAATAAACAACTTTCTAACTTTAAAAATTGATGTTAAAGTATCTGAAAACTGCTCTATCCTTGATAAAATAGAGGAATTTAATGATGTGCCTATGGAAACTTTCCTATGTTGCGAAATGTTCTCAAGTGAAATTTTCGTGAATTTTTCCGAAACATTCTCCAGACCTTGAAACAATGGAAATTTATGAACATGAAATCCTATCCACGCACAGAAATATTAGAGTGAGTAACGAGTACAGTCATACTATACAACGCCGGTTTTGATAAAAACCGGTTTTTATAGGTTTGGCCAAGAGTTGATAAAATTCATAAATTTCAATAATTTCCGCGGAAATTATTCCGAAATATTTCGCGGAAAATTTCATTTCCATAAATCTTTACATTATTTTTGTAGTAAAAATAGATTAATAAACTGCTTATAATCGTACTATAATAATATTTAATTACACTGCAAATAGAGGTTCAATTTGTGAAGAGAAAATGGTAACAGTTTCGCTACATCTACCCGTAAAAAACCGGCCAAGAGTATTGTGGGGCTATGCTCTGTGTAGGGTTCCGTAGTTATTCAAAAACATTATGTTCGAAATAGTCATATTTTAAAGTATTCTTTAACCTCAATATTCATGATGTTTTCCATATTTTTTTGGACAATTCACGATTTTTTTGGTTCCCGAGAGGTTATCTCCGAAAATATTGACTTTAGAAAAATACTTTCTCTTGAGACCCTTATTCTTTCTGAAAGACCTATTCAACGACTATAGGATTACAGTAAAATAAAAACATCATTCCCACTTTACGTGTAGGGGAGGTACTTGATTTTTTAAATATTTTATTGTACCACTTTGTCGGCATGATTAATATGCAAACCTGTACCTTTCAAATATCTAGTACTAACAGCCAATGAGCCTATGCTGCGGACAGACAGACGGACCATGGACAGACGGACATGGCGAAACTATAAGGGTTCCGTAGTAAACTAGGAAGACCGAAGCAGTGATACAGTGACAAATTATAAACACAACTGTGGGGTTTGGTCTAAGGCATTTTTATACGAATCTGCTGAGAAAATGGAGCTTGCGACCTTATGGAATAAGTACCTTTTTTCCAGAAACAAAACTAAGAAAAATTGCTGATGGAACATTAATTGTGAAAATTCGATTACGTACTAGCTCGCTAGAGTCTTAAACCTAAATCCTCAACATAGCTTTTGTTCGTTTAATTTAAGAAGTAGGTAAGGAAGTGGTGATCACAATGTTTTTGTTGACGTTCAAGTCTGTTGGTGTTTATTTTTGGTTTTATAACATACTTTCTAGTTCTCGCAATACTCCTTTAATAATATATAATTAATTTCCATAGAAATTTACTATGAAAATTTCGGAAATTTAAGAAATTTATCGACCATGTTCTTTATTGTAAGACATACAATTTTTGATTGTACATTATATCATGTATTTGCTAGTCAAAAATATAAATTTCCATGAAACGCGTCCTTGTTATTAGCTGTTTAAAAATAATTTTTAAATTTCCGGGTTTTGAAATGTTCTCGAAAGTTTCGATGGAAATTTTCCTACACTTTTGAAAGTTTCCGCAATTTGCACATCATTAGAGGAATTCCATGGGAAATAATAGTACATTACTGCAGACGCCGGAAAAGATGGGCTTACCGGCTGAGTAGGTATGGACAGTGATACGAAGCCGGTAAGCCCATTTCACGGCGAGGCATGTATACTGCTTTTCTCAAACATATGCAATGAAATAAAAAAAAAACAGAATTTAGCTGTTTAGCCTGTTCATGAAAACCGACGCCATGTCTAAAAAAAAGATTACTTACCGGCCTAGGCCAAATTGTTAAATTTGTTAAATTTGTATGAAAATCTCGAGGTCATCCGCCTGCAACGTCATACTTTAAAGCCTATTATGACGAACACAATGACAACATTTTACTCGTTTTTACTAAATTGGCACTCTGATATCCGTTTCAGTGCGGATGACTGACCAATCGTGTCTTCAATGTTTTTAACGAATGGCGTATGACACGATAGACGTGTCATCATATTCTATGGCGTAAGGTACGCCTGGCGTGTCATGAAAAAGGACTATGCGTCAAAATGGGCCAAAAACCAACAGAGCTGGGAGTAGTGTCATTAAAAAGGTTCCTTACGTACTATATTTCATTCTATAGGTGCAAAGTTGAATTCTATTGGATACTTTTATATGAGTAACGCGCTCTGCGAGTAGGTACTCCCTAAGTAAATCATCGTCGTCCACACACCAATCATCATAGTATTTAACTCTGATGAAAATACAAATATCTCCGTTTTGCAATGGAATTGAACATGCGATATGGTACCCATAAAATGTAATGAAATAAATGTTAATACCTATTTAATGACACCACTTTCAGCACTGTTGGTTTTTGGTCCACTGTGCATACAAATCTGCCCATGGTCCTTTGTTCACCGCCATAAATCAAAGTTTTTGAAAATGGAATGGTATGCGCGTGATCTGAGTGCATTAGATTTATTAATTTAGATGCTGACCCCCCCCCCCCCCCCCCCCGGACGCGCTGCTCGACGCTCGCCACACAGACCTTACGAAGACGTCAATAATAAATAACTTAAAATTTTCAAACTACGCAACGGATTTTGATGACATTTTTTTTAATAGGTAGAGTAATTCAAGAGGAAGGTTTATATGTAGGTATAGTACCCGTGCGAAGCCGGGGCGGGTCGCTAGTAATAAATAAAGAATAAATATCTTCGGACATCTTACACAAATCGACCTAGTCAGCTCAATTAAGGCTTGTGACGGGAGTACTAAACGACTATATACACAGTGTGTTAACTCGTTCGCCTCCGGTACTGTTTCACTAAGTGCTAATACTATGCCGATAGTAATTATCTGATAGAACTCCTATGCCGTTGACACGCATATGTGACTGAACAGATTGTACTCTTATGCCAGTGACACAGCAGTTGTGTCAAAAACGTTCGTATTTATGGCACTGGCATAGGAGGAAGATCTTGATTTATGCTAGTGGCATAAGAATAAGGTTACCTACTCTGATCACGTATGTGTTTCAATCAGATTTTGTTGGTCACACGCTGTGTCACCGGCGTCGAACGTGTTAACATCATGATTTTTTTTATTGAAACCGATTTTTAGCCAAACAGTTATTTGATTGAAAATTCTAATTTTCTTCTAACCTTCTAGAAAAGTTTAGTGAGAAGCAATGAAGGCAAAATAAGGGGTATACAAAAACGTTCAAAAATATGTCCCAGTGCACTCTAATTCTGTGTAATAAGAACGTCGTAACATATTTATGAACGGATTCTTTCGATACTTATTTTTGCACTTGACTGTACTTTAAAATGAATAGTTAATTAGCGCTTGACAATGAATGACAGGGCGCAGCCACTCGCAGCGTTTGACAACTATGCACTCTATGCAGGACTAGCGTTGAAAATTTCCCGTTTCTTTCCAAACGATTTCTTTCGAAACAAATGAGCCAGAACTTATTTGCTAATTAAAATTGTCATAAGGGAATGATTTATATAGACTATACTTTCGAATGGATAATATTTCGGTCAGGTCTGTGCATTTAACTTAGCTATGCGCTTTGAGTGTCTGAATACTCAAAGACCTATGCAGGTACATCAACGTGTAGGTATAGTCGGGCTCAAAATTGCGTGAACGATTTATGAATGAATTAATTCATAAATCGTCCATGCAATTCCGAACGCCACTGTACCTACTTATAAGTCATGGCTTATTTTACTTTAATAGTACCTATGCACATCACAAGCCTCAATTGAACTTACCTTGGGATTAGGACGATTTGTGCAAGATCTTCCCATGATATAGGTATATATTTATTATTATTAATTTCGTTCAAAGCAACCCTTAAGCTGGAGCCGTGGGATTATAATTTTATATAACTTCCGGCGTTCATAATATGAGGCGTATCTGCCGCATATCGACATAATTTTACGCCTATGCCATCCCAAGGGTTAAAGCCAGTGTTGCCAAGCCAAATTTATCCAATACCGAATCGTTGGGGTATTTTTGTCGGCTCGCTGCCATTTTACGAGTATACCTTTCTAGTGTAGATATTTTCGAATAAGAGGCCTACTGCGAACCACGGTTGACGTGCCTCTCTCTTGCACTTGTGAATTTATACGTAAGTGTGACACGTCGATAGCCGGTTCGCGGGAGGCTAAAAGGTTTGTTATCGTAAATGTTGCTAGAGTGACGTTTGTAAATGAATAAATAAGATTTTACTGAAAAAGTTTTTCATTATCAAGAATCATTATAAGGATTCGAATCATTATAATGTTGCTTAAGTATAATGCTTATCATGATGAACAACACTGTATTCCAAAATAGTACGTGCCTGCAATTGGAGTTCTAGTGCTTCATTGTTAGTATTCAAATTACGACAAGATAGTGCTTTGTCGCCGTGTGGTGACGGCGGCAGTAAGAATACATTTGTCACCACCCCAACTCCTCCTGCGGGTGTCATAATCATAAGAGTCGTCTAAGGGGTTGAAGTGTCACTGACCATTATTTGATAAAAGATTGATGATGGGCAGCAGCGTCATCATAGTGGACACATTGCTGCGATGGCCAATCCGCTTGCCCAGCGTGGCGATTATGGGTATTTACCTCCTAATGCGTCTATACGCATATTTAATAGGAGAGGCCTGCGTACAGCAGTGGACTATCATATGCTGAAGATGAGTGCTTTGAGATGCAGCGTTGTTCATGATAATGATAAGCGTCGAATATGCCTTGCACGTAAATATGTATCAATTTTCTATTGTCAAGTGTGTAGGTGTATTTTAGCGGATGCCGAGGTCGAAAAGTGCTCGAATGTAGACCACGGTCTGACAAACGTAGTGTAGGGTATCCACCCACAAGATGGACAGACGAGCTTATGAAGATCACAGGGACACGCTGTGGATGCACGTCGCTTTCAACCGATGTATAAATCCAAAGCGGAGGCCTTATGGCTAAAATGATGATGATGATGAAGTGTTGTATATTACGCACGTTTTACATTTGCCATGCATGTGGACCCCGCAAGGACACGCAATCTTAATTACCTATTTCAATTGTTATTTTTTTAATTAACAATTTTTATAATTAGAAATATACAAAATGAGACCACTGTAGAATGAGCGAGGTATTTAACCCTTAACAAAGCAGAGGGGACATAATAAACATAACTATACAAGAGTCTTAAGCAGGCAATATTACCAATTACCACTAGATGAATCAACTTTTTTTTGTCTATTATTACCATGGTTACGGTCTCCTGAGTCCACATGCACGTAGTCCCTGATTTTAGGTGGCCCATTAAGGAAAGGGCTTATTAGCGCCAGAAAAATGTATGTTTACATAGTTTAAGTAGCACAATTTTGCATTAAACAAATAACAAATTCTTCAAGCAAATAACAGACAAAAAAAGTTGATTCACCCAGATAACATTTTGACGCAAGAAGGAAAGCGGTGAAAATTACGAACAAATAAAACATGGAATCCGCACGCCATACTAAATTGCCTTTCAAAAACTGTCCGTTGTCAAGGTGTCACCCCCTGTTCAATGCATCACGGCAATGAATTTGAATGACAACCTATAAAAACTTAAACCGCCATTTAAAAATAGTTGTGATTGGTCCATCAAAGTTCTGATTGGCGATATTCAATAAACATTTGTCAAAGATGTTGCGTCGAAATATGCGCGGTGTCACGAAAAGCGTTATGCCCTGCCCTGCCCGGTAACCTATTGAAGTTTCGAAAATCCCTTATCCGATTTTCACTTGTCCGAAAACGGTTCCTCGAATTTTTATAATCCATGTACAGTCGACAAAAGAGCGCCCTTTACAGGCCCCGCACACTAACAAGTTATCTCAGACGCACGACACACACTGCGAAGAAGTCCTGTGCTAGTGTGCGTGATAGTTCAAATTTAAGAGCTTGTATTTTCTACCTTATCATAATTATCATAAAATTTACTTTACAAAATAATACAGATTTTAGAAATATGTTCGCACTGTAAGACCATAATACATTGATTCAAGATTCAATTTCGCCTAAAGTCAAAAAAATATGTCGCCTTATTTTATAAAAGGTTATTGTCTAGTTTCACGTTAGTTACAACTTTGTGTCATTAGTATTAAGGTTCAAAGTTAATTATATTTAATATCGTAGGCTACCATTCAAATTCTTTGACGCCAATTACCTTTACTTGAATGAGGTGGATATTTTATTAATCTACCCGCAATATATACATATCGTTATAACAATATTGTGGGTAATGGGTATGGCATTAAATTTCATTTCATTGCTAACCGACCTTCGTTGCAAGCATTGTTCATTTTACTTTCTTGTTACCTATTGATTTTGATTGTTTTGTATTAACATGGAGAATACGCGTATTTCGGATTGAAGTGGGCCGAAATTATTATTATATATTATTATTCATAAACAGAACGTTTCGTTAAGTGAAATCGCACGAAGATGAATGATATCAGTAAGTAATACTCTTAGATAGCTACTTATTAAAAGAAACGCATGGTTTTTGTGTGAATAAGTAATTTCAATTAAAAATATAATCATTTACCTATTATTTATCTAGTACGAGTATATTGACACGTTTGACGTTCAGTTAATTACGAAACATGTTAATCTTATACTAAATTTACTTTGCAGAGAAGAGACCAACAGTGCAACTATGGGCTGTGGGTTCGCCGGTTTGCTGAGACGGGAAATGTGAAATCAGAGCATTTCGGCCCGAATCCTGGAGCGTATACTGACGCGTCTATGCTTCATCAGGACGTTGTTGCGTCACATTCAAACGACCCGTTTCTCAGCACCCGTGTGACAGCAGCCAGACATGATGTGACCTTGCAGACCGTGCGGAACCACTTAAGCGCGGCTGGATAAAGATGTCGAAGACCCGCGAAAAAAATTGCGCTGACAAGGGACCACATAGATAACAGACTGCGATTTGCAATGAAATATCGAGACTTTGATTGGTGTAATAACGTAGTGATATTTATCTACTGACGAAAAATCGTTTAAGTCGGATAAAGACGGCCGTAAAATTTTGTGGAGAAAAAAGGTGAGCGTTATTGTGAAAAAAACTTTTTACCGTGTACGGCTAGTGGTAGTTTGACTCTAGGGTATTGGGGCTGGATGTCATCGATGGGGCCCGGGGAGCTGGTGCAAGTTGGAAGTCGCAATAATAGTAAAATGTAACTTTATAAAATGCGACCCAGGTCGTGTTATGTTGTGACTAGTATCCAATTTGTTCAATTGATTACTTTATTTTTACTTTGATTTGTTAGATCAAGTGAACGTGGGCTAATTTTGTAACCGAAAATATAGATAGTTTGAATTAAAAAAAAAAAATACAAAGATTGTCTTCATAACATTCAAAACAGTTGATTTCACTATAAAATATAAAACTGGTGACATAGCTAATGCATGTTTGTTATTTACATAACGTTCGTATGATTTACAATAAAATTGAAATAATCTAGCACTGCCTTATTATATTATCTCGCCGGATTACACGATCAGAAAATATAAATATTAAAACAATTTATTGAATTAGTCAACCTTTGAATTTTTAATAGGTTTTTACTTACATTTTTTTAATTAACAGATATTTAAAATGCCTAATCATTCTACCATAATATTTTGCCTAACATACAGGCAAATATAGGTATATAAAATTGAACATCGTAAATCTAGATCTAATTAATGTTTTTGATTTGTATTATGTGATGTGTATCTGTATCTTTTTTTCAATAGTGTAATTTTAGTTTCATGACGCATTGGTGTTGTGCTGTAATGTCATGCCACTTTTGTTTTAATAAATAAATAAAACATTATTATTATGTAAAATTGTATGAGAAAAAAGATTTTGATATGTTTGAAACGTTCCTGACATAACTTTAAATCATTTGATAGTCAACTAGTTAATGGGCAATCCAATGTGTTTAATGATGTTATTGCTGATGAAGTTAGTTACTAACTAACTGACAAAGCATGCTTATTCATTTGACCATTGATAAACTCAAAAATATATATTTTTAAAATTTTTATTTTATTTATTACTTTCCTACTTTTTCTATCATTTGCTGAGAGACGAATATCGAACATCTCATATCCGGTAATTTCTCTTGGTGGCAATGTTTTAATGTTTATTTTACTAAATATGCAATTACAGCATTTTAAAATATTAAAAGCTGTAATTTTATTGCTCTAGAATATGTTACGATTAGAAATTTACATATAAATACGAGTTTATGTAATTCTTTTTTTATAGGCTGTACGTAGATAGATAATAAAAACATGTAACTTATTTATGTGATGGGAATTAAGTATTTTATAATTAAGGCATTCTAATTAATGTTTCATACATGTGTATCAGTTTTTGTTTTAATTACCGAGTAATCAATGTTTCAATTACCTTGCAGGTAACATATAAGCAAATGAATATAATGCTACTAATAATGTGTGAGAGTTTTAAATGTTAGCATTAATTTATAAACTATATGGGAACGGATTATATCGCGTATATTTATTAATTATTCATTACATCATGATCATGACGTTTCAAACACTTTACAAGGTTGATCTACAGATGACTGATGCGATAAAATCCTTTTCCATTGTTTTATTTCATGTATTTTTTCTTGTCAATGCTTGGCAAATATATAGGTGTGTGCTGATGTTGTAGATGATCAACATCACATTTTACAGTAGGTATACTATAGGAGCGATTGCAAATACAATTTTTAAAACAACAATTTAGGTATAGAAAAATGTTGCTCGATATAATTGTTATTTTGTTATATTATAATATTTCAAAGTATAATACCTAATAAACAAATTGCTAAATCAATTCGTGTTTTTATTCTGTAGATTTAATTAAAAAAAAAACTATGCCAAACGTCCCCAGAATTGAACTAATACATAACATCCTCATAATATCCTTAACCCCTCACAGACTATCTAAATTAATTGATGAACCTTGATATTTAAAATAAAAAGCTCAATGATGAAACAGGCCTACGAGGCATTAACAAGACCAACATATTTCTTGTTTATTATTACACACGTGCGGCTTATAACAAAAAAAAAATATTCTAAGTAGGTATACTTGTCCTACAGTTCCTTATTTAACTTGGGTGTAAATATAAAACAATATTATTATTATTAGTTGTAGTTTATAAAAAAAAATCTAAAGTAAGTATCCTGCAAGTAATTTTTTTAAATACGATAAACTTCACCGTAGAAGGCGTCTTTTCTGCAAATGTGGAAAGTATATTTATGTGTATATCATTAAAAAAAATAGTAGGTAACAATCACATCTTAGGATAGAACTATTGAAATATTGGGGAAGCATTGTAGGTATGCCCCAGCAAAGTGCCTCGTCTACAAAGACGTCGAGTTGGTAAGTATGCCTAACATCATCTTTTGATAACATTGAAGTTGCTTGTCTGAACACGTTAACATGCTACTTACTTATACGTTAAACCTATCATAATTATCGAAATCTACGCTGTAAAGTGTAATCCATATTTAAACCATGAGCAGCATACAAATCATGCAATTCTACTAATATTCGAAACATGAACAATCTACCCGCTTCCAGCTGTTTAAGAAACGGGTTTCTTGTTTCTTATTAGTCAAATGATTCTACCGACTTGTTATAGTTGTTATTATTCAATTTCTAAAAACATGACAAAAATAATCAAGTGCGCCATAACGTCTAGCATCGGATTTGAACCCAGATCATTGGGTTAACAGCCAGCGTTAGACCAACCGCGCCATCGCAGCGTCTATTTAACGGGCAAAAATTGTGAACTCATCCCTCGCGTAGCTAGACTACTTAGTTTGAAATTATAGATAACACACACATACGCGGCAGCATGAGCGTTCGTTGCATGCGAGTTTCTATGTGTGTATCGCGCATCCGTGGTAAGATGCTTGCACTTGTGAGCTGTAAAGGAGACTTTTTTGTCGACTGTACATTGTTTACCATATTTTTTGAAATGGTCCTCGTTTTCTATCCCACATCAACATTTTCCCGAATTTCGATAACCAGAAGAACGGTTGCCAAATTTATTATTTGACAACCGATTTGTTAACCATGTTTTCATAAATCCGATGCTAAGCGAAATCGAAATGTCATTTTACCTTATATCAGTAACCAGAACAACGGTTGCCAACATTTCTATTTGACAATCGATTTAGTAACCACCTTTTCATAAATCGGAAATGTAATTTTCCCTTATATCAATAACCAGAAGAACGATTGTCGGACAAGTGAAAATCGGATAAGGGATTTTCGAAACTTCAATAGGTTACCATCGATGCTATGTCGATGCTACGTGTAATTGAAATATAATTTTTAATCCTAATGTTCATTGTAATAAATATTGTTTTCCCTACTACTCGAACTGTAAATTTTCACTGCGCCTACTTTTATCATGTCCGAAATTTCATTCAAAAAGGCATTTTAATAACAACATGCAAAACATTTGAACAACAGGGTGATTGGTTAAAAAAAATGTTCAAGTAAACCAGGGTAAAACCGACGTGGATTGGTTAGGTTTCGAAGCTAGGGCGGAGTGAATGGCGTAGTCTTTAAATACTTAAGTATTTGTAATCAATTATTTACACATCCTCATACTTACAAAACCAAAAAAGGGGGGACGGGGGGGGGCGAAGCCCCCCACCAGGGGGGTCGGGGGGCGAAGCCCCCCGCATTAAAAAAGAAATAATCTGAACCCCCCCTACCTTAACCTGGATAGGTTCGTTAGGTACCTTTTATCCCTTAGAGCGGAAATAGAAGCCCCGCGCAGCGGGGCTTCGTCGACCGGTTCCCAGGTCAAAATTGCTCACTTAAATTCTTTGGACAACAGGGCGAATTATTTAGTAATAGTTAAGTATAAGGAATAAAAAAAATATTTTTAAAGTTAGTTAAAGGTAGGTAATCACTTTTAGTACATTAAATAGTAGGAACATCACCATTATGCACAATAATTTTTCGATACATATACATAAGACACGAAAATCATTAGGACAAACAATATTTAGGAACAACCAAGTTAGGATTAACTATTTCGGCATAACAAAAATATGCGCAACAATGTTTATGCCATTCATTTTTCGGCGTAAAGTTATTATGCGACAAATTTTTCGGAATAAAAACACTATGGCACCCGATATATACTTCGTTTTTTTTAGCATTAGAAAGACCTTTGCAGAACGAGATATAAGGTTTTTTTACAGGCAAATTCTGCGCATCGAACAGTAAATACGAGTTATTAAATATCACGAATTTATTATCATGCTATATTAATACACATTACTACTCAGTGTTGTGAACAGATAAGAAACATAATTTTAGTTAATTTATATTCTAAGATGAAAAGATAATAATTTTAATAAATTGCGTTTGCATTTTTTCATGGAAAGGTTGTACATTAAAAAACCTAAAGAGGCAGAGTTCTCACACAATTTTAAAATGTCACTGTCTGTCATTCGACTTCATATTGTTGTCGGTTGAGTCGGTTGTGTTTTATATTGCTGTTAGCTTACTTAAAGATTGTTGTTATCGTTTTTGTTCAATTTCGTTATTAATTGTTGATCTATTTAGATATTTTGTTTGTTGGTGCACATTTAAAATGGATGAAAGCAAAATCCTGTGACTACCAGTGAAAAGCGGATGGTGGTTGAATATTTACAAATTAAGAAATGTGCCATAGAAAGGAATATCCCACTAATTCGGAACGTGTGAAAAAGACTGCTGAGACTGCTGGCATATCGTTGGCTACGGTATATAACATTTTCAAAGAATATATTTTTTTAAATGAAATTAGATAATGTAATAGATAACACTGTGGAAAAAAATATTAATATTATAAACGTTGGTGGTTCCGAGTCCTCGGACTCTTCCACTGACAGTGAATAAAACTATGTATGTCATCTGAGTTTTATTTTCTAATTTGTTACCAAATTCAAACTACATTAGAGCGTCCCAGACCGCCTATAATACTAAACGACGTTGCCGATGCGTAGGGTTGTCTTAGTATTGTTATCTGCTCAGTCTTTATGACACCGTGTCCGCTTTTATACCGATAGTTTTAATCCTTAAATGCATGCCTTTTAAAAGTATTGGGAGTGCATAATGTAAGCCAGATTAAATATGCAAATATTGTTAAATTTTAGACTGTAAACTTCATTAAATTCAGTAAATGTAAAATCGGTACGATAAAGTTACAAATAAAAAAAAATACTTTGTTAAAAACCGCCAAACACTAAACGAAAACTTTCAATATATATATTTTTTCTAAATTGCCGCCATCTTGCTTATAACACTTATAATTTTTTTAAATACAGTTTTGCCAACAAATTAATAATAAATGTGAAAACTATGCGTTCAGCTATCGGTAAATATCAAATGATATGTATATACATAAGTTCCGAGAAATTCAGTGGTATCGGCCGAAATCGAAGAAGGAAGGTTTACGACCACTGCTTCTTTGTTCACCCGTTTGACAGATAATTCTAATCTTAAATAAAACGAAGTATAGACCCCCTCCCGGGGCAGATCCGAGTCGGATAGTTTAGGTTAGAAGACTAAGGCGGGAGCTTTGCTTTTTTTGCTTTTGGAGTCTTAGTCTTTTGATATAAGGGGAAAATTAATATCTCGGTCTGAATACTTGACGCCACAAAAAGTCGTTGGCAAATAATACTTCGGGATTTTAACAAGTGTTTATTCGAAATAATGAATTCGATTGTTTGATAGGGGGGGAAATAATACTTCGGTCAAAATACTTTATGCCAAAAAAAGTAGTTGGCAAATAGTACGGTCAAATCGTATATTAAACTCGCAAAACATGTAGTAAAGCTGCATTTTTGGTATGTTATTTAGACACCATAGGGCAGTATAAAACCACATTTTGCAAGCAAAAAAAAGTTGTGCTAGCTGCGTTATACGTGAAAAACTGTGAAATTTACTGTCCATTTTTAGTTTCTGATTTTTATAAAAAAAGCCTTACGTTTTTTGACAATATGTACCAGGTAACGTTTAAAGATGAATGAATTTGTAACAAGATGAGATAACATGCATTACCGTAGGTCTTATAGTTTCAGAGATTCGAGACTTCCAATAGTACCCTGTTTTGTAAACTAGATAAAATGTTGAGTTTTGCTAACGTTCTTGGTTTAATATCGCCTTACCTAATTATGCTACGAAAAACATGAAATAATTATCTTATAGCGCAATTAATATTCTTTCATTTAAGGGTAAAATCAGGTCAGTAAACTTTGTAATTGAAACTAAAAACGCGAAATTCAAAAAGCAGGAGGTCGGCTATCTAAGTTTTTCATACAAATGGCAAGTCGTGTTGCCAAGCTGCAATTTTTGTATATTATAAAGGTTCTATAGGGATGTACGAAAATGCATATTACAAGAAAAAAAAAAGGATTTAGGTAAGTATAGGACGTAAAAAACTGAAAAAAATCGGACTTTTTTTAGTTTTTGACGTTTAACTAAAAAACTATAACTTTTTGATACTAATTGCTATAAAACTATGAAAGAATATTAAATTTGAAAGGATTTGAGCTACGTTGCATTACCCTAAGGCCTAAATTATATAGATTTAGAGATTAGACATTTCAAAATGTGCCCTTCATTAAGTTTAGAAAATAAATGCATGTTTTGAAGCCTCGTATACCCCCAACTATAAGACTTACAGTAATTTTTATCGGCTCAATTTGTTCCAAATTCAATGTAGTTATTATCTACAATTACTTTTTTTTCTTAGCGCGAACATTATGCCAATATTTAGTGAATAGCTTTAACGTAACCTAAAATTTGTTTATGTTTTGATAAAAGGGCACTTTATGAAACGTCGTATCTCAAAATATATATAACTTACGGTGATGCAACGTAGCTCAAATCCTTTCAAATTTAATGTTCTTTCTTAGTTTTATAGCAATCAGTATCAAAAAGATAATAGATTTTTAGTTAAACGTCAAAAACTAAAAAAAGTGCGAATTTTTTTCCGTTTTTTACGTCCTATGCCCAAATTATTTGTTTGTTTTTCTTTTAATAAATGCATTTTCGTATATATCTATAAGGCCTTTATAATACACCAAAATTGCAGCTTTGCAACTCGACTTGTGATTTGTATGAAAAACTTAGATAGCGGGCCTCCTGCCTTTGGAATTTCGGGTTTATACTTTTAACTACAAAGTTCACTGACCTAATTTTACCCTTAAATTAAAGAATATTAAGTGCGCTGTAATGCATTGCATGTTTTTCGTAGCATAATTTTAGGTGAAGCGATATTAAGTCGAAAACGTTAGCAAAACACAAAATTTTATCTAGTTTACAAAAAGGGGTACTTTTTAAAGTCTCGAATCTCTGAAACTATAAGACCTACGGTAATGCATATTAGCTCAACTTGTTGGAAATTTATTAGTCTTTAAACGTTTATTTACATATGATATCAAAAAACGTAAGGTTTTTAAATACAAATCAGAAACTAAAAAATAGCCGTAAATTTCGCAGCTTTTCACAACTTTTTTTTGCTTGCAAAATATGGTTTTATACTGTCCTATGGTGTCTAAACAACATACCAAAAATGCAGCGATACTACTCGATTTGCGAGTTTAGGGTAAAATTATGTACGATTTGACCGTACTAAAATGATACTTCGGAATTTTTACGAGTGTTGATTCGAATCATAAGCGAAATAAAATTGCTGCTAATTGAGAAAGGGGGTAAATAATAAACAGGGAAACGTACTTTCGGGCAAACAAAATTTAGGCCAATTAATAAAATGGGAAACGTTTTCGGGATAGTAATATTCGACATTACAATTTTCGACTTTATGATAGGTAACCGCCCTGCCCTGTCCATTAAGCTTAGCACATGATTGGTATGTCACTGTCAGTATGTCGCCGCGAGATAGATTTTCCATCTTTTACTAACTATATGAATAAAAGAGGAATGGGTAGTCTATCTCGCGGCGACATATTGTAGCACTAATCCTGTGCTAAGCCTGCTGCTTGGCACAATTAAACAATTGGTTTTGGGGCATTTTTGAGCTGGCGTTAGACGTCCATATTTATGGTCGCAGGGTGAAAAGGTTAACAGTTGCACATATTATAATCTAACCTTGGAATATTTGTTTCCTGCCGATTGTTGATATCCGTTCTTTAATATTCGTAATTCGTTGCGCGTGCCAACACTTCACTATTAATTATTTACTTGCCCCATAAATATGGATTGTTTCGCCATGTTACAGACGCATAAAGTCTTGATTAAATATGACTAAGTAGATTTATATGTGTTTCTGTTTGTTTTTGATACGAAAAATAATAACGGATTTATTTATTTATCACATGGCATGCGACCCGCCCCGGCTTCGCACGGGTGCTACACCTACATAAAAACCTTCCTCTTGAATTACTCTACCTATTAAAAATCTCATCAAAATCCGTTGCGTAGTTTTAATTATTTAAGCGTACAAAGGGACATAGGGACAGAAAATGTGACTTTATTTTATACTATGTCACTACATATGAAGTGATATATCTATGTAATTACTCCGTATATAGATAGGTAGATATTGTCCTGCGGTTCTGCAAGAAAATTAGGCTAGATGGAAGCAATGGGGGAATGCTACAGGAACATTAACCTGCAGCTTCAGCAACGGGAAATGGGGTGAATGAGCACAGGAGCATTCCATGAAAACATGTCGTAAGCGACACGGTCTTTTCAATACTTTTGAAGCTGAGCTGAGTATCCTGAGTTACGGTGTAATAATAATGTACGTAATTATGTGTAAAAAAATAAAACATATCCCAAGGATTTTTGGTATTCTAAAGCCTGCCCTAGACTAAGCCTTCGTAAAAGCAAAAAAAAGTGATACTTAATGATGAGGATTTTTCGGAGTAGTCGGTCAAATAAACTTATAAAAAAACCTTCTAAATTTTTAATTTATAAATAAAGTAAAATTTCGTATAATAACTACACAAATTGAGTTTTCGTGGTATTTTCTGTCTTTGTTTATTGATAAAAACACCAAAACACGAAATTTTACTTTATTTTGAAATAAAAAATTAAGAAGCTTTTTTTTAAGTTTATTTAATCGACTACTCCGAAAAATCCTAATCTTTAAGTATCACTTTTTTTTGCTTTTACAAAGGCTTAAGGTGTAGGGCAGGCTTTAGAATACCAAAAATCCTTGGGATATGTTTTATTTTATTTATTTACGTACATTAATGCTATTTTGATGCGTTTTTAACGTAAAATTTTGAATATGGTATTTTTTTATCCTACTTTGTATCAAAGTGAGGACGTTGATTTTTTTGTCAGTAAATGCTTTATTTGTAGGTAGTAATACTTTTACAAGAATAAACTATTAAAAAAACCCAATAGTTTTTTTTATAATAAATTTCTTCACTCCAGAATTTCCTACAGAAAAAAAAATTCAAAAATTCATAACTCGAAAATTACAAAAAATTGGCTAACATACATGGGGTAAATTCTGATAGCCCATGACGTGAGGAATCTAAAAAAAAATTTTGACGTCAAGGTTTGGTTGGCCACCCTGTATTCTGTGTCAATAATAAAATAACGAGTAAAGACGGGTGCCATAACATGTGTTGTGATTTAGTTGAGAATATGTATAATATAAGCCGCGACACGGTTTTT